>JAAGKR010002199.1:35114-89148 GCA_011419295.1 Clarias macrocephalus
AACATCAATAGCACTTCCATGCAGCTGTGGTTGTACAGTAAGCTATTATCATTGGTCCTTGTAGTCACTGATACCAGACAATGAACCATTTGACCACCGAATCTATCCAACTTTATATCGAAGTGTGGAATATTGATCATTATTCTCACTAAGAAGTATGTTCTCGTAACATGAGATGTGCAGTTTAGAATAAATATGAATTATTTTGCACCTACAACACTCCTTGCTGTCAGTAAGAGGGAAAGTCATCAAGCTCATCCACTAAAGTATGTATAGGCTATGTGTAAATTCATAATCATGTCTAAATTCAATAATTAATTTGATTTAATCTCTGTGTAACAAATTTATGTAATTTCAATGCTTGTCTATATTAATGAGAGGTAAATATTTAATGTAAATGTGTATATAGACATAAAAACAGTTGTTTAATACTTTTCTCACTTCCTCACTGTTATTATTAAATAACAGTATTGTTTAAGGGAAATTAGTTTGTTTCGAAATATTCTATTAATCATTGTAAAAAAAAGGCATTTTCCATATTTAATGTGTGGCTACATTACGTACACAGACCCACTGATTATGTCAGAGATCACAGAAGATTAAGATCACAGAAGAAACACCTAAGATATTACCTTTGGATATGTTTAAACATGTCAGAGAGAAAAAAAAGAAAAAAAAAACCCACACACAGTTGTTCCAAAGTTGACCATAGGGGGTGCTCTCCGAAACACACTTTATACACACACACAATTTTTGTCCGGTTAACCAACCCCGTAGGGACCAAGTGGCATTTTCTGGGAAACACTGCCCCCTATGTTAAAATGGCCATTTCTATCGTTTTCAATGGTTGTGCCTGTGGGGACCTAGAATCAGGTCCCCACCGCGCACAAGGTCCCCACGGTGTTGGTGTGCAAACAGGCCCAAGTCCTCACCGGGATATAAAAACAAGTACACACACACACACACAGTACTGGAGTCATTAGTGGGAGTGTGTGGGCTACCGCTGTGAAGTGTGGAAGCTCTTACGTTAATGTCTCATTTTATCAAAGCGCTTCCAGCCAGGCCGCACTCACTCTGCCAGCACTCTTTCATTCATCTGTCACTCCTCTACACTGTTACCTAGGAGGCTTTTTCACCATCTCTCTCTCTCTCTCTCTCTCTGACACACACACACACACACATACACACACCTGTCTGTCTTTCCCAGCCTCAGATAAACCAGGAGACAGGTGCTGTAACCGAGCCTCCGCGCAAACCTCATCCGCTAATCTGTTAACGCCGCTGTCGCTCTGCTATTATCCCCTCGCTAATCTCTTGATTTTGCTCATTAGACCTTATTTACATTCCTCATCCAACTGCTCGGGTTTAGTCATTCCACCATTAGTGCGTGTCCAATCCTGCAGCGGATGACGAAGTGATTCATCTGCTGGTTCACTTTTTTTCCCCCCTTTTCTTTTAATAGAGGCTTTAAGAAAAAGACAGGACTTTCACACGTTGTGGTTTTGGTGTAATATGACAAGCTGCATTTTTCTGTGTAATTTCCTTCAAGAGAAAGAACGAGAGAGAGAGAGAGAGAGACAGACAGACAGACAGACAGGGTGCAAATGTTTAAAATTATGATGCGTCATTCATTAATGAAAATCGAAATTGGACTCGCTGTCAAGTTGCCTTGGTGTAAAACAGGCAACTTGACAGGATGTGGGGTTAAAGGTCCCATATGCTGCTATTCCTTGAACAAGTTGACACAGGTCTCAGACCTCCCCTAGTGTGTGTGTGTGTGTGTGTTCATGCTCTCGCAGAAAAACCTCGCAGATAATGCACTTTATACACCTTAGTCACCCTTTATTTTATTCCTTCTACAAATGTGCCGTTTCAGGGTTGATGTAAATGAGCTACTGCTGAGCCACGCCCCTCTAGAGAAAGTGAAGCCGAGTACTGTACACACTGGATGGGCTACCGATCCATCCCAGGGGACACAAACATATACACTATGGGAAATTTGGGAACGCTAGTTAGCCTAATCTGCATGTCTTTGGACTGTGGGAGGAAACTGGAGTACCCAGAGGGAACCCACCAAGCACGGGGAGAACATGCAAACTCATGCAAACAGAGCCGAGGCGGGAATCGAACCCTTGACCTTGGAGGTACACGGCGACAGTGTTAACCACTAAGCCACTGTGCTGCTTGGAAAGTTTATTTGGCTTGTTTGAATTTTTTTTAGACAAATTAAAGCAAAATGAAAATCGACTTTGTGGTCCCAACAGAAACTCCACTTCATCACGTCACTTCGTCTTTAATTAGTTTCCTACAACACCATGACCCCAGGGATGTTGTCCCTTACTCTCTTAATTTTTTTATATACTGTACATTATCTCAAATTAAGGACAAAAACAAGACCCGTCTTTCTGTCTCTATGAGCAGCTTTTATAGACTAGTGCAATAATACAAAGTGCCGCCTCATATTGTGGTTCACGACTCAGAACCCTTTCTTGAAGAAAAGGAGAAAAAAATGTGACGCATCATTCTTTAATAAATTAAAAACTGAAAATTAAGCAACATCAGGTTGGTAGTCATAACTTCATTCATCACACAACCTTGGTATTGATTATTTGCCTAGAACATCACAACCCCAAGTGTGTTATTCCTTGAAATATACTGACCGTATACATTTTTGCACAAAAGACATCTCTCTCGCTCTCTCTCTCTCGCTCTCTCTCTCTCTCTTTTGTGCCACAAAGCAATCTGACTGTCAATCAAATAAGTTCCGCCCCTTGTTCACAGTCGAGCTCGAAGCATTTGTGGGAAAACATGTCGGCGAAACCTCGTTCCTTTTGTTTAGTCTTAAATGTAATCAGATCAAATCATGTTTTTGTTACATTTATTTAATAATTTAACTGGTGTTTTTCTTTTAAACAAATCCCCTGAATCGTTCCTGGCTTCCTTTCCCGTACGCCGTCTCTGGTTATTCTGTATCTGAGTGACCGAACTGAGCGGAAAACTCACACAGGACTGAAATGTATACTTTCTGCAGACCGTTTCTGCCTCGTGTGAAGGAAAAAACCTGGCTTCGTTACAGCGACTATCAGAGCAGGCGTTTGCCCCTGACAGTAATAACAGGGACCTCCTTCTGGAACATTCTATATATATTTAAGTCTTTACTGGTTTTATAGATTTTATGTTTACTTAGCCAAAGTCATGATTACATTTAGATTAAAAAAAAAAAAGAAAAAGTCTCGTCACTCCACCCCTAATTTTCTAAGATTCTACTTACTATAAATATTTTAAATGGCAGCTGATTTACAGCCTGCTGTCGTCACCATGTGGATAAATATCCAAGCTGGTCAATAGACTCTAAAATGTCTATATATCATAAAAAGGAGTCGACAGTTATTATCTGCAGAAATAAAAAACTTTCGTACAGGAAAGTCTTGAACTTCGGCACGCTGCGTTGAAACTGTCTGCCTGCTTCGACTTGCCAGATAATATCAAAGTGCTGTAAATGAGAGACTTCAAACCTGGAACTGCTCCATTCCCACTGAAAACAATGGTGAAAGGTGTTAGGAGAAGAAAGATGGAAAGAGGGGGGCGGGGGGGGGGGGGAATGCCTTCTCTAAATGTCTTTTTAACTCAATTACCAGAATCTTGACAGGCTGTCTCAGGGATCAGCTTTAACACTTTCAGCCACACACACACACACACATACACAGACACACCATTATCTCCATTCCTCCAGGTCATGTGAGAGACAGAGGCTTTTAAGGGGGCAGATTTGGGGGGCCCTTAGCGAGGTCCTGCTCTCAAATCCCTGGGCCTGTTCCAGATTTGATCAACAGAGCGAGCGTGCACTTTGAACTTGGAGTGCGAGGAATGCAGTTAATGCAGGAGCCCATGGGGCGTAGAGAAGTCCGAGAGGTCGAGGGACGTCCTTCATGGCTACGGCAGCCGAGCCGCGGATGCTGAGGGGTTTGTGAGACTGAGAAATGTCGTGAGAACAAAGTTTTCATCAATTACGTATGGAATCGTTGAAGTAAATATAAAAATAGAAAATCCTTCGTTCGGATTAAGATTAGATCCATGAAATGACATTGTGCATACAGGAGAAGCTTGTTTTGCAGATATTGCTATAAACCTAATGTTACCAATAAACCAAATTTTACAAAATACAATAGTATCTGCTGTAGTATAAAAGGAATGAAACACCTTGAGCTTTGACAGCACCTACTGTATATGCTTCATCATAGTGGGACTTTTGATTGGGCAGAATAAAAGACCACAGTTATTAGAGTAAAAACTCCCTTTATTTCTCTATATAATCCCCTGCTACACTAATGCAAATACCCCAGTGTTTCACCTATCAAGGTAGAAAGTTCTCAGTACACCGGAAAACTCCCTGAGATGGCAATATGCAGAAACTTTGAGAGGAACCAGACTCAACAGGAAACCCATCCACATTCGTGTGGCTCTCATAACTGTGTTCAGTTATTCTGCACAATCAAAAGTCCCAGTTTGACTTGAACACCCTTGTAGTTGTCTATTATCTTTTAACAGCATCATTCCAAGTGTATTGTTCCTCTTACCATAAACACGTATTAAATTAGCGAATAATATGGCAAAGTTATTTAGCATTGTTGTGCTACATCCTAGCAACTTTCTCTTCACATGGCCAGACGCTACTTCTAACACACGACAGGAAGTACAGGGTCAGAGCATAAGGTCAGCCTATTTTTTTTTTTTTTTTTTTACCTACCCCCCAGAAGCATTTAGGGGTTTTTGGATCTCACTAAAGATCATGGATTAGCCCTGCTTAGCATTGTATTGCTAATCCTTGCCATACAGGATTATAATTCTGGCTAAAGTGTGAGATATTTATGAAAACATCCATTACATTAAATAACTTCATCCTTTTTGTTGTAGTGTGCAATAATACAGAAACTCATGTTAGAGTAAAAGGCACTGCAAAGTGGGGGCTGGGAAAGGCTAAAACATTTCCAATATGCCTACAGCCCCCCGTCTGGTCCTACACACACACACACACACACACACAGAGCGCTGACCCACGCTCGGGAGGCACATACAGCACGCTGACAGACAGGAAACATTTAGTCGTCTGTTGGTGGGTCTCAAACCGTGGACATATGATACCTATTCAAAGCAGCGCTTTTTAGCAAAGAGCACTGCTCGCCTTTTTTCCCCCTGTGCAATTTCAAAGACATGATGAATGCACGTAGCATGTTAAATATTATGCTCTTTTATTCGTTCGGCTCCAGCGAGACCCTTTTAAATGCTTCTGTATATCAGATTTCTAGCGGAAGATATACCTCATCCCAGTGCTAATGTTGCTAATAATTTATGAAAGCTTAAAAGACTCTAGCACAAGGCTACATCTTTGTCAGACATGCTAGCATCCAGTTGATATAAGAATGAGAATTTTAAAAAGTTATACTGAGAGAAACCAAAGCCTTAACTGTTGTGGTAAAACTAGCTTAATTTAGCATTTTACTTGATTTAGCTTTCTCTGTGTATATTTACAAAATTAATAAGATTTAATTAATGCTTTTGAAAAAAAAATTGTGTTAAAAAAATCAATTACAATAATTCACTAAAGGGTTTATTTAAGTTAATTATAAATTGTGACTATTCCAGTCAATGGTTTTAGCTAAACAAACAGTGCTAGCTTAGCAGGACTATGTCTGTATGATTCTCTGGAGAAAATTGAACTTCTCCTTGTTTATTCTCTTTATTTAAAAAAAAAAAAATCTTAAAATTGTTATTTTCAATATGATGATTCAATTGTTCTACCTTACATGTATGTACATATAATAAACAATTAGGCTAGCTTAGCTTCATTTAGTGTTTGTCTACTTAGCTAACACTGTTTACATAAGCCACTACCCAGCTGATAAACTAAGAAGAATACAAATTTAAAATATAAAATATTTTATGTGAATCTTTTAGTTTAAGATATGAATATGCTTTGTATTGTACTATTCCTGTGAGGAATTCTGAATAAACTATGTTTGGTGGCTTAACATTATGTTGTCTGAAGGTGGCAAAGAAATCCTGTTTATTTTGTCATCTTTTTAAAGCAGACGAAGTCTTTCATATAACTGTTATTTTTAGTGTATTCTTTTAAGCAGGCAAAAAAAAAAAAGTGTTAAAAATGTGTATCTTACTCAAATCTCAGGTTGAAGTTTAACTCTGAACTAAAAAAATAAAAATAAAATAGTGCTAGCATGATCGTGTCAGGAGAAAACATTCATTTTCTGAACTTCCCATAAGCACTATTTTCAGTATGATGATTAAAGTGTTCTACCTTGGATTTAAAATAATAATAATATACATTCAGCACTTAGGCGTGTTTGCTTTTTTTTTTTTAATTGTTCACTTACCTACTAAATTTTATACCAGTCTTTTGCTATAGCTGTCATAATAAGAAAAAGAAGTTAAAATGTGTATCTTATGTTGATTTCAACATGGTTTTAGGTTGAGATCTAATTGTACCGAACTATTCCAAATATTTTTATAATTGAACAAACTGTATTAGCCTTGCATGACTTTATCTGAATTCCTGGAATTGTTTCCTTCTCTTAGTTTTAAACATAAACTTTTGTCGGTTTAAAATGAAAAGTTCCTCTAGCCTAGCATTGTTTTGTTTTTATTAGTTTCTTTACGATCAATGTTTTTCGGGGGTTCAATCAGACCCCTTATCCCCAGTAAAGGGTAATCTTAATGCTGAAGCAAGACAAGACCAAAACATCTGGGACAATAATATTCTTCTTTGCAACTTTGTGGCAACAGTTTGGGGAAGGCCCTTTTCCATTCCAACATGACTGTGTCCCAGTGCACAAAGCAAAGACTATGAAGATGATTAGTTTGATGAGTTCGGTTTGGAAGAAATTGACTTGAAAGTCTTGACCTCAACCCCATCGAGCACCTTTGAGATGAACTGGAACGGAGATTGCGAGCCAGGACGTCTCGTCCAACATCAGTGCCTGACCTCATAAATGCTGTACAGAATGAATGGGCGCAAATTCCCTCAGAAAATCTTGAGGACAGCCTTCCGAGAAAAGTGATAGCTGTTACAGATGCAAAAGAGGGTCTAACTTTATATTGAAGTATACGTATTTGGTTACAATCTCATTGTCCATATAGTGTACATTTGAATAGATATTATTATAAGAACATTAAAATGTAATATGGATTAGGTTACAAATGTATTTGATGAGTTTCTGTTTGGCTAAATGTCATCTTAAAGTAGCATTATCCATTTCATGTAACTGTAGTTTCATAAAAGGGACAGTTAAACCATATATATATAAATTAATCTTTTTTCATACACCAGCACTTCCATTAAAAGAAGTACTCGAGTCAAAAAATCCTAAAGACAGCTAAACCATTTAAAACGGCAAATCATTCATTTTATAGCTCTTGCCTACAAAAAAAAAAAAAAAAAAACTCTTAATTTGACTCGCTGATGTAATGGATAAATGCAGGACATTCGGTTTACACAATGTCGACACACGCCTCGAATGTTTATCGCACACGTTTCAGCAGCACTCACAAAACCGTCTAGGTCACATTGTAAAAATTTTAAAGGAAAAACCTTTTGCCATATCGGGTAAGATCTCTGCCCTGACCCTTACATGCGTTTAGCTGTCTTCCTGCTGCGACGTCTGCAGATAATAAACAGTCTGAAGGCTCCAAGGAGAGAGAGACTGCTCATTTTCTGCCCTCTGTTTAAGGCAAAGGGGGTGATTTTCAAGACTGTCATTTCCAGCCTCATGATTAAGGTTTTTGCGATGACAGCGACTCACATACAGAGCCAGGTTTGAGTTTTTTTAAGGCCTAAACTGTTCTGATTGTACTTGTCGAGTTGGCATTTCAGTTTGAGCAATATTCTCTGTAAAACCATGCGAGCCCCAGCACCACCCAGGTCTATTGTGTCTTTCTCTTAAGTTTTAAATCTACATTAAACCAAAAATTTCAACATTCAACTTTTATGTTTTTGTTCATATTCACGCAACTCTGTTACCTTTACACATTCACCCCATGAAATATTTTATATTTTCCACAGGTCGCATGTTCAACATGGAAACGGCATCATCCAGACTTTCTGAAGATCTTCATAAGAAGTTAAGTAAGTTATTCCATTCATTTGTTTTCATTTATTATTATTATAATTTTTTTTTTACGGGTTTTTTTTTTTTTTTTGCTTAGCTTTTTTCTGTCACATGATCAGTGAAGCAACACCACCAGCTGGACAAAATAGTGGCTCCTGAGGATAAATACTGTAAATGTCTTTGCTAGACGGTTCACAGTCTGTTACCGGCACTGCAGTTTCCCCAGCAGTCATGGACTTCTATAATAAGGTGCTGTCATCAACTACCAAAGTGAAACTGGTATAAAAGGAGGCTGATAATGTCTCTACACTGACCTTTCTTCATGTATTGCTCATGATTTTAAAATGTTCATGATTTAAAGGGTTTTGCAAGCACTGAAACCTTAACACTTTTTTCCTTGCTCCCATTTGTTGCAAGTTGGTCGCAAGCAAAAAGTCAACCAACATATTCTTGATACTTAATTGCACATGTACATGTCCATAAAAAACTGTATGAGGTTTCATAGCATTTTGCAAAATCATACCAAAAAAAAAAGAAGAAAAAAATGGTGTTGATTATGACAAAACCATTTTCACATGATAGTTTTGCACATGTGCTTTTTAACACTTTTGTAAATTTAAGAAACAAATGCAAAATAATATTCTCTTTTAGTTTAAAAGTAAAATAAAATGTTTTTCTCAAAACTATAATAAAGATTTTTATTTATATGTTTTACTCATTGTAGACATGACATGAAGAACAGAAGAACAATTTTCAGTAGCTTAAAAATTGCTCTAAAGAACCGTTTGGTCATTTTTGCACAAATATCCTTTTATGTAATGGTAACGTCTATGATGTAAAATATTTATTTTTAGTTCTTTGTAGCAACAACGACAATGATTAAAGATTTGTTTTAGTGCCACATTAATTAGAAGGTTCTTCATGAAACCACCAAAGTTTCTTCTTTAGGAATGACTGGTTTCTGACACTTTTATTTTTTTTTAAGTCTTTAAGAGCAGATCGTTAATGTGTCCTTACAAAGATTTAAAGACTTTTGATGGAACATATGTTGTTTATATTTTTAATTATGTAACTGATGTTTGGTCTTAGTTTTTGGTCTGTGGCTTGAACAAAACAGTGCAGGGCGTGGTGTTATAGGAAATCATCAAGAAAGAGGTGGTGGGTGTGATGTGGCCTGAAACAAAGCTTACAACAAAAAGCTAAACAAAGGTTAATGTTACTACGTACCTGGTGGTGATTATTTTTCTGTGTTTCATTTATCTTACACCACAGCCACTTTCTATTATTAACCAAAAAAAAGTAATACTCTTTTAATATACTTTCATATTTACATTTAAAGTTGTGGAACAGCCATGAAACAAGTTAGTTACTTACATTACAGCAGCTGTAAACAGTTGTTGCCTAACAAGCTGCTCCTTTAATCCTCTCTCCTGAAGTTAGAAGACAAAATCATACAACTTGTCATGTTCCTGAGAAACTACAAAGTGTAAATGTCTTTGTCCTGAAGTCTTTCACAAAGCACTAAATGTAGATTATATTGTACATTTGCCAAACATGTTCTTGTGAACTGGTGGTTATTATAAAAATGATAACATACGTAAACAAGACAGACAAAGAACACCTAATGACCAATCAGAGTCAAGAAACGAATAGTGCTATTAGACAGTATTAATTTATAACATATAATTTAATGTCAAAAAAATATCTCACAACTAGAATGAGTAAAAGTGCTATCGACCCAATTCTACATACATCTATGGGTTACAGATGCTCAAGATTTTTTTACTAATATACCAAATAAGTAATATTGAAAGAAAGTATGCTACCCATTTCTTCCATTTCCCAATTTTGCTCTTTAGGACTCGCCAGGATTTAGATTAACAAACGTAAACTTTAAAGTTTGCCGCTGCATCTCTTGGAGGCTCATGTCAAGACTTTTGTGTAAGGCTGTCAACAGGTTGTACAGGCTACTGTAAGAGGTTTCGTAAATGTGTGTGAAAAAGTGCCACAGGATGAGATCAAAGCACAGCATTAGCCTCATCCGACACTGCACCGTCCCCTATCGTGTCCCGTCATGCTCGTAATTACACAGAGCTTTCTCCCTCTGAGCCAAGCCCTCACACTCCATCGTAGACCCCTCTCTCTCTCTCTCTCTCTCTCTCTCTCTCTCACACACACACACACATACACTTGAACACCTTTGACACAGAGCTGTCACATGAGGCGGGCCGCATTCCAGCGGTCGAGGCTTTAATAACAGGGCCGGCTGTGTGTTCCTGCATGCTCTGTTCCACTTTGCTCTCTGTAGGACGTCTGACCAATTCACATCGCTTCGACATCCACAGAACACACGTGTTACATTACAGCAGATCAATCAGTAGTCTGTACTGATGCCAGTCAGAGTTAGAGCCCTAAGAGATCTTAAGAAACCAAAACAAAAATCCGGCGCCAAAGATGATTTGTAGTATCAAGTTCTACTAATCTGCTCTTGGGTTAACGTTATGTCAGCGTAAATGTTGCACTAGCAATGTAGACGCCAAGTATCACTAGCTAAGAGATAGCTAGCTTTAATCTGTAAAGTACCATAAAGTGAAATGCTCTTTAGTATAAGATCTTATAGTGAATTACTTTGTGACCTGCTAACAATTACAATTGTAATGGGTTTTTTTTTTTTTTTTTCATTTTTATTGTTGGTATTTCAGTAAAAAATCTACTACCCTTGAAAATTCCTTTGCTTTTTTTAGTCTGTTGTTAGCAGCAAGCTATCCAGCTTATGCTAACAATATGCGTGTTATCTTTGTCCATCTTGCAAAAGGCGGGGCTTTAAATTAAATCCAGATTTATAAGACTAATGTTTATATACTAATGCTTGCTACTGAGAAATCTGTTTTGTGGGGATATAAAGCTGCATTTTGCATTGAGCTAAACTGGTGGCCAAAAGCTCCACATACGCATTAGTGACGTTAGTCTCGCGGCCTAAACGCAAAACCCAGCATACACCAGGTTGATTGATTACATTTGGGGAAAATTGCGTAAATGGACTATTTCTGTATTGAATGTCATGGTGGGATGGAGGAGAGCCAGGAGAGCATTAAGACCTCCTGATCAAGATCAGGTAACTGTAGTGACCCGGCAGCTGGATCGAATAAAGGAGAAACAGGAAGAGATGCAATCGGCGCCTCTGACGAGATTAAGCCGAGGGAGAGGCCTGGACGGGAGAGCGGAGTGAATGGGGTTGACGAGATAATGCTTAAGGTCGACGTTTAGCCTGGAGCTCTGGACAGATTAACACTAGGCAGGACATTAGCCATGGCGCTCAACTGCTGGGTCAAAAGACTTGTTTGAAAAAGCAGAAATTACATTTATACTTAAAGCTCTTAATAGAGAAATGTATCTTTTATATGAGCAATATATCTGACACAAATGTGAACCAACACAGAACTAACATGCATATTCAATGCTAAGAGTTGAAAGACACCAAAACTATATTTACTAAAACTATATACTTTATACTATGTATCTTACTATATTTACTATAACTTTATATATACTATAAAATTCGATATATTGTACTGTAATGATAAAAGAAACACATTTGCGAGCTCAAACTCACATCTGAATCATGTATGTGTGAATTTGAACATATTTATATTTGATTAGTTACATAACTGTTAAAGATAACTGATTATAGTTGCATAATATAAAGTTGTTTATTCAGTGAGAAAGATTACATTATGTAATAGTTAGCACTGTGAACCCGCACCTTCAGGCTTGGGGTTCAATTTCCGCCTCGGGTCCGTGCGTTTGCATGTTTTCCCCGTGCTGGCTGGGTTTCCTCTGGATACACTCTGGTGGCTAACTGGTGAGTGTGTGAATGAGGTGTGCTTGTGTGCCCTGTGATGGATCCAGGGTGTACCTTCCTTTGTTCCCCGTGTCCCTTGTACATGTTAATTGTACAGCGAACGAGTGACTGAGTGAGCAAATAGCTGTTCGTGTTAGCTAGTTTTGCTAGTCTGCTTATCTAGTAGTGGTTGTTAGCAGTGGAAACAGATATCTAGAAAGAAAAGCTACAGTAAGTGAAATACTGTAAGCAGGTTTTAAAGGAATCTCAGAATACACAGTTTGTCCATCTTTAAGGAGGATAAGCTTCAACAAAAAGGTGTGAATATGAATCTGGGGCTATAGTGCACATGTGCTGTGTAGCCAAAATTGTTTTGAAGAAAGCAAAGATCGTGTTGCGTGAAAGTTTTTAAAACAAACATCCAGCGCCAAAGACAATTTGTAGTATTACGTTCTTCTAATTGGCTATTGTAAGCGTAAACGTTGCACTAGCAATGTAGACACCCAGTATCACTAGCTAAGAGATAGCTAGCATTAATCTGTAAAGTAACCTACAGTGAAATACTTTGTGACCTGCTAACAATTACAATTGTATCGTATTTTTTTATTATTATTGATTAAAGTATGGCATGTTGGTATGTCAGTTAAAATCTAGTACCCTTGAAAATTCCTTTTTTTATTTTTTTTTGTTAGCAGCAAGTTATCCAGTGTATGTTAGCAATATGCGTGTTAACGTTTCTGTCTTACTCCATCTTGCAAGAATAAACAGTTTAAGACAAATGCAGGAAACTTTAAATTAAATGTATTTAAAAAAAAAAAAGACTGTGATTTTTTCTTCTGAAACTACTTTCTGCTCAAACATCATAACGGCTTTTTGTGTTTCCGAACACAGCCGGAGTGTGAGTGCGCTCTGTATATGTTTAGCAGCAATTTCCAAACCTTCCCACTTTTCATTCCTTCCGCTCTTGATTTCCAGGATTTCCTGACAGGCCGCAAGTTGGCTGAGACGGCACGGGCAGTTTATTTAGCGGCTGTTTGCCTGTGAAGCTCTAACATGTGTTTAGTTTTAATCTGCTAAGGCCATCCAGGGCTGCATAATAACCGAGGGCGGCGGAGAGGTGCTGCGAGGGTTTTAGGGCTCTTCGGAAGACACAGGAGCTGAAAAACAGTTCTGATGGCCAGAAGAAACGCATGACTCAGCAGAAACTCTGTGCAGAGTTATAATTTTGCTTTCAAAAAATAGAGCCCAACCACTGAATACCGTCCTTCTGTGCTCTCTCTCTCTCTCTCTCTCTCTCTCTCTCTTTGGCTCATCTAATTATGGGTCCGGAAGATTGTAGGGTTTAAGTCATCTCCACAAGACTGGCCAAAACTGGAGTCTGTGTGTGCGTGTGTGTGCATGTAGAATGCAGAAAAACACACTTTGTGCTGTAACTTATGTCTTCTTTTTTTTTGGTCATTCTGCGCCTCGGTGTCCCTCCCTCTCTTTCTGTCTCACTGTCAAAATAAATATTACGAATACTTTCCCACTTTCGTCTTTTAGGAAGATTGGAAATGCTTCTGTGGTAAGCTACAGTGCAAGAACAAGAACTTAAAGAACTTTCAGGGTCCATTAAAAAGTGGTTTCCGTGTGATAATAATCACCAAAGCTAAAGCCACCTGATGGCCAGGTTGGAAACGATGACTTTCTTGGGGTGGCAATCTAGGGTGCACTTTTAAACTAAAGGGGTATCTGGAATGGAGTCATTAATGCTACTGCACTGAATATGTGCCTTTCAAGATGAAAGCCTGAATGGAACATATGTTAAAGGCAGCAGGGTGGCATAGTGGTTAGCACTGTCACTTTGCACCTCCAGGGTCCGTGTTCAACTCCCGCCTCAGGGTCTGTGTGCGTGGAGTTTGCATGTTCTCCCTGTGCTTGGAGGGTTTCCTCCGGGTACTCCGGTTTCCTTGCACACTCCAAAGACATGCAGAGTAGGCTAATTGGCGTTCCCAATTTGCCCATAGTGTGCAAATTTTGATATACTGTCTTGTCACAGTGAAATGTTCACAAAAATGTGAATAAATAAAGTAGTCACCATCGGCCTTTATGGTCCCTAGTTGGTCCCGAGGTTCCCAGATGGATGGATGGAATATATGTTAAAGAGCTGACAGGGAGGCTGCGGTAACTTAACCAAAAGCATCTCAGACGGACTACAGCAGAAGCAAACATCAATGTTTTTCTTTCTGTATGGTAAGAACAGAACCTGAGACAATCCGGGGGACAGACTCATTGATACTAGATAGGTCAAGATTATATATAACAAAAAAAAAAGATAAGGTGATGTTCATCCAGTTTTAGTTCTGTACGTTTTGTTAGCTCGCTTGCTTATGACATATACAGTATGTTTTCTCTTATGCTGTAGGAATACTGTAGTCAGGTCAGTGTTTTGTCTAGTTGTCACCATGGCTTTGAGATAAAACTGCTTTGAGTTGATGTTTAAATGATAACCATTGATGAATCATGATGTCTCCGTGTTTAGGTACTGGACAAAGTCTGTCTATTTTGATAAGGTGTAATTACCTAAAAGTATGTGGCTGTATTTTGTCTTTGGGCGGTGTCTTCACGCAGTGTGTTATCAGCAGGGCCTCAAGCTGCCTCCCTGCATTTAGACGTGCGCTGCTCTGTAATTATACACGTGCCAGGCTGTCTGGAGAGCAACAGGACAGGCTGGAGAAAGGGAGAGAGAGAGAGGGAGAGAGAGCGAGAGTTAAAAAGAAGGAGGAAAGGTCTTTACTTCTGTTATCCATCAGTCTGACGACCACGGCTCCACTCCACCCCGTTACCAAATCCTGCTGACCCAAGGTCAGTTTGAAGGAGTAACTCAGAATGACTAAAGGGTTTGAACTGCTGATCCTGAAACTGTAGTTCTACGCTCAATCTATTTAAGTTTCATGTGTTAATTGTTCACGTTAGTTCTCCAGGTTAGCTGTTCTGGCCATTATCAAGTTGACATAAGTTAAGTCTGTAAGAGTTGCCAGTCTAAAAAACGCAGCCTGTTGTACATATCTGATAGTCAATCAAAGCTAGTTCAGCAAAAAAATTATATCCAAGTGAAACCTGGGTTTACAAGACAGATTTGAGTCTGAGAGTTTCTGCCACTAAACACCAAGACTAAGGTCCGTTAAAGTTCATTGTTCCTGCTTGATGCTGGTAGATGAACAAGATTGAGCTGAGATGTTTGAGAATCCATTCAGATTTCATAGCAAGCATCAAGAGACTGAAGACTGGGGCTACAAATGGACTGAAATTTACACTTGCCTTATGGATAAAGGATCTGAGGCTTAGACTAAGCAAAACCAGTTCAAAAGGTCACCAAAGGTTGATCAAAACCTTGCCTTTTAAACCAGACTTGTAGCTTTCACCAGAAATTCACCAGAGTGTCTGCTATGTTCTTTCAATAAATATGAGCAAGAGCTGCCTTCTTCCATAGAAAGAGATTATTTGTCTGACATGGCAGATGGCCACCCACAGGCCTTTACCACAGAACATGCGATATACTTTTTTTTCTTTTTTCTTTTTCTCACCGATCTTGAATAACTTTTGGGAACAGTGTGAAGTTTTCAGTTTCAGGACTGTGCTTTAGCTTGCTCCAAAAAGCTTAGTATGCATTGACGTTTGTGTAACGTTTGCACACTGAAGTGTGGAGAGCCAGAAAGATCAAGAACCTGAAGTGCCAAAAAGGATGTCAAGTGCTGCTGTGAGTGGAGACCGAGAATAGTCAAGTTAAAAACAGCAAGTGGCCAATTAAAACCAACCCCAAATAAAGAAAAAAAAAATTCTTTTCATCCTAGTTTTCATGCTAAGCAAAATTTACCACATGTGTTATAGCTAATGCTAAGCTTTGTTTAATAACTTGATGACTTGTGTTACATTTGCAAATCTACTCATATCTTTCTCTACATGTAAGGAATAAAACATGGTGTTGATGCCACTCGGTACAGTTTCGGTGAGTTACAGGGTCCTCAACGAAAATAATCATAATTTCCCTGTAACAGCACATTGTGAAGTGTTTTTATTCTATACAACAAAGGCTTATGAAACTTACAAAACATGTTAATTACATGTAAGAAATGTATAATGTAAATTGAGTGACAAGTCGCTTGCATAACAAGTAAGTTACAGTATCACTTGCATAATGAGTAACTTAAGTAATAAGTAACTTATTTAATGACTAACTCACATAATGTACGCAACAAGTAATTTCTATAACAACTACACTATAAACCCTAATGCTCAAAGTAATTAAACATATTGAGTACTAACTAACTTAAATAATTACAATTAGTTCAATATTAATAGGCCTTGATGAGTATTTAGAACTTTTTGCTATTTATGACACTTTTCAAGTTAGCTGAACAAGTTTGATATTTAAAGTAACTGTCACCTTAAAGTTCCACCAACTTAAAATCTTTCAGCCTATTGATTTAGTGTCTGACGTCATCAGGGCAGTAGGGCACTGGTGGCTCAGTGGTAGGTGTTTTGTCTGCCATGCGAAAGACCCGGGTTCGATTCCCAACTACTGTGTACAAGTGTCTGTCCCAAAACCAGATCAAATGAGAGGGTTTTGTCAGGAAGGGCGTCTGGTCTAAAACCTGTGCGGAGTTTGTGTGCGGACCAGATTGTCTGCTGTGGCGACCCAAACACAACTAAAAAAAAAAATATATATATATAGAATTGCTATTAAATAGTCGGAGTTAGGCGACTCAATAATGCAAGTAATTAATGATTAATATGAATGAGTACAACAAACTCAAAAACTTATGGTTCTGTTTACTTAAAATTGGAAACATCATTACTTAAAAAAAATTTATGTAACTGATTACCTTAAATTTTTGGAGTTTTGCCAACTTTTCAGGTTTACACTGTAAGTTATACAGTATACAGTAACTTGCTAAATATATAACTAAGGTAACAAGTATTCTATTTAATGACTAACTTAAATAATATACATAACTATTAATTTATTTAACAAGTAGCTTCTGTAATAACTAACATACATAACTTTGCATAATGAGTAACTAGTGTAATAAGTAACTTATCTAACGACTTACTCACATAATGTACACAACAAGTAACTTCTGTAAAAAGTAACTTACATAACAGGCTTAATAAGTAACCTTAGGTAACAAGTATCTTATTTAATGACTAACTTACATAAAATACGTAACTAGTCATTTATATAACAAGTAGCTTATGTAACAACTAACTTTCATAACTTGCATAATGAGTAACTTATGTAATGTACGCAACAAATAACTTACAAAACTTATCCTCTTTTTTTCTTTATCTTTAGAAGTTAAAATGACAAAAATGACATTGTGCCTTGTTACCAAGAAACCACAAACTTTTTGAATTCATACGACTTTGAGAATGTGGTAGAAAACTTACACTGAAGTCTTCAACCATGAATTACATTTTCTTTGTTAAACGGCAGAGCATTTGTAAATCTGTTTGTTATTAAGTCAAATTCACACCGTTTCTGACCGATGAGAATTTGAGAATTCAAATGGTGTAATCTAATAGAACATGTAGCTGCATGTTACATTAAAAACACTGCTTTATTTCTTTTTTTCCCCGCATAATTGCTCCATTTGTAAACTACTTATGGTGCATTAATATTGATGTAAATGCACTGGGAAAATTAAAAAAAATTGGGCTATTTTAAAATTGATTGATCAGATTTGAGATGCTTTTCTTAAAGCAAGTCATGTTCCAGTAAAAACCAACTCAATAGATATGATTAGTATGATGATCGTCTATAACATCGGAACTTCGCATTGCCTGTTCACGTCAACCCAGACGTCGGTTGTTGGGGCACTGAAGGACTTCAGGATTGCAAGAGGCAGGACAGAGTCTGGGAAAAAGAGTTTTTGTTAGGTAATGAGCCACCACAGGTTACAGTGTTCCATTATAAAGGCTGATTTATGGTCCAGGGTTATTGATGTAAGTACTATAAGAAGGAGGTTTTCCTTTGGCCTTGTCTCTTATTAAGTTCCATACTTTGTTGATACACACACTCCTATTGTAGACTTTAATAATTCCAGTCAGTGACAAGAAATGTATAAAATGAACTGCCTTCAAATATGATTGTTGGGGTTTTTCAGAAGTCTGATACCAAATGCGAAATGAATTCTGCTACGCGTTTTGGAAGCCATTTATCTTTTTAAGTCTTGCAAATGTTTGACATGAAGCTATTGTTCTTCATATAAACATGGCTTTTGGGAGAAAGGGAGAGTGTGGTGAGGAATAACTTAGAAAAAAGAATAGCTGAGATGGAGTTCCAGATGATGGCTGCTCCTGCCAGTAGTTTGTAATTGTATTTGTATTAATAGCCGTGTATTTGTGTGTATTAAGCCAGTTGTGGCACTTGGGAAAGTTTGCGGTTATCCCACAAATGTATATTAGTTTCCATCCAAAATAATTTGCCGAAGGCCTCCGGATGTGAAAACAAATGTGCGCGCCTGTAAACTGACATCTGTTCGTGGTTTTGGACTCCCCTCCAGACGAACCGGCCCTCGAGTGCTAAGCGATTGGCTCACTTTAACAAAAGCCTTCATCGCTAATAAGCTCAGTGTTAATTAGTGCATGTTAAGCAATGATAGCTGTTTGGACATGTGGGAAATGACTCATGTCAAAGCTAATCTACTTCAAGCTACAGTTTGGAATTTCTAACCATGTTTCTCTTTCAAATGTTGAATAGTTTTTGGGCTGATGGCAAAAAACATGGTGTTGAATGATGTACGAGTGTAATTAATTTTGACAAATTTTAGGTGTCTAAAGTGTTGTTTGGTGACTATACAGCCTAATGTCCTGGAGCACCTTTGATCATGTGAGAAAGCAGTTTTCAGATAAATTACTGAGAAAACGTTTCTCATCCAACCAAAATGAGCAGTCTAGGGTTCACCGGATGCGAACTTGGTTGCGGATCAGACATCTATATAATTAATTTTCTACTACAGAAGGTAGCACTGTAGTACTTACTAAGACACACTTTTTAATACATTTCATTTCGATTGTTTCTATAGTAACAACTAGTCTAAAGGAAGTTGTTTGGCGAATGTACCACATAAGTGCACTTTAATGATGGACAGGTTAAAAATTGTGTTGAAAAAATTTGAAATGAAAAATGTAAACTATTCAAATGAATACATTTTCTTTAAAGGGACATTTTAAATTTATGGAAGATGTTTCTACAGTAACGGTCTATAATTATTCCGCATGTGAGAGTCTTCAGTACTACTGTAAGATGGTAAAGTTGGCGTAGAAATGTAAAGTTTCTTTAAGACCGAACAGATACTTGCAATCAAAAGTAGACTGAAAAATCACTGATGGACTTTAAAATTACTGTGTAACTCTAAAGTTACTGTAACACTGTAAAGTTTCTTTATGACCAAACACATACTTTAAGACCACAAGATTATGGTGACACTGTAAAATTACTGTAAACTGTAATGCTACTGTAAATTTAATAGAAGTCTGATTAAAGTAAACTCTAAAACTGACAGTTACTGTAAAGTTGTAAAGTTATTAAGTTGTAAATTTGTGTAGTTTATAAAAACTGTCATTGTATACCTGTAAATTACTGTGATACGGTGACGTAACTGAAGGACCATACATTTCCGTGAAACAGTCCAGTCATTGCATGAACGTGAGACTGGGACGTTACCGCAAGAATGTAAAGCTACTTTATAACTGTAAAGTTCCTTTGAGACTGAATTGCTAGTGTAAGTTGGTAATGTGTCAAAGTGTAACTGTGACACTGTGAAATTAGTGTAGCACAATAAAGTTAATGTAAATTGTAAAGCTACGATAAAGTTAACATTATACTGAAGCTACTTTTAAACTTCATATGATTACAAAATTACCATAAGACAATAAAACTTTTGTGAGACTGTTGCACGTTTCTGAGAGACTCCTGTTCCTGTAACTTCCTGTAAAATCACAAGTTTTTGTGAAACTTCAAAGTCATTGTAATACTGTATGCTTCTGCAAAAAGAAAGTTTAATATGAAGCTGTAAAGTTACTTGTAAAGTTTTCTGTATGACTGTAAAGTTTGCGGTAAGATCACAAGTTTTTGTGAGACTGTAAAGTTTCTAAAAGACTGTAAAATTATGTTAAGTCTGCAGGTTTCTGTCAGACTGTTACGTTCCTGAAGGATTGCAGATTTCTGTCAGACTGCAAAGTTTTTCTAAGAAGGTTTCTGGGAGACTGTAAGGTTTCTGTAAACCGCAAGTTTTTGTGAGAGTTTTTGTAAAGTCTGCATCTTTCTGTGAGACTAAAATGTTACTGTAGGACAGTAAAATTACCATAAAGGCTATTAAGTTAGTTTAAAACTGTAAATCTACCATTAGAATATTTGTCACGGTAAGATCATAAAGTCCCTTTAAAGACTGTAATTGTCAGTAAGATGAGATTTCTCAGCATTGGATAATCAGCCTTTTCCACGATATCACACATTTCTCAGTCGGCTTAGACCGACTTCTTACTCAGAGTTTCTCATACAACAGTATTTAACTTGAAACCATTTCAAAAATGTTAATACGGGGTGTTCAAAGGTTGTGACTGGCAGAGGATTTATAATAGAGGTTTAGAAGTATAATTTCAGCCACTGTTTTATTATTTGGTAATAAATGAGGAGGACCAAAGGAATTCTCTCAGTCTTAGTAGGAGATTATTTATAGGTCATCCGTTTTGTCAGCAGGGGGAACGCAGGACTTCAATGACTTCCTTAGGAAATCCACAGTTATAAAAATATTATTCGCGTTGTACTTTTCACACCATACTTTTCCAGACAAAGTCGTAATTCTAACAGTGTTCTATGTGTGTGTAGGTCTCTCTGTGAGTAGCGAAGAACATTTTCGCAGGGTGTGTGTGTGTGTGTGTGTGTGTGTGTGTGCTGAAAATTGGAAAAAGAGCATGTAGTGTGTTAAAATATAATAGATGCAAAGGTGTTAATTAATATATGAATGTAAATAAAAAAAACTTTCCAAATGTAAACAGTTAAATCCAGAAATAAATGAATAAACAAACAAAACACTGGTTAGCACTGTCGCCTTGCACCTCCAGGGTCCGGGTTCGATTCGTGACTCTGTGTGCATGGAGTTTGCATGTTCTCCCCGTGCTCGGTGGGTTTCCTCCGGGTAGTCCGGTTTCCTCCCTAATTGACGTTCCAAAATCGCCCGTAGTGTGTGAGTGTGTGAGTGAGTGTATGTGTGTGTGCCCTGCGATGGATTGGCACCCTGTCCAGGGTGGATCCTGCCTTGTGCACGAAGCCCCCTGGGATGGGCTCCAGGCTCTCCGCGACCCTGAATACAGGATAAAACGGTAGAGAAAATGAGATGTGACAATAAGTTTGCTTAACATGTATGTTTTTCCCCCAGTAAACTGTTATATTATTAAATTTTTATGCCTATTAATACATTCCTGTATTAGAATTATAATAAAGTTAAATGTAACCTGTAATTTGTAGATGTGGAATACCAAGGAAAATTAATATAATGTTCATGAATATTAATCATTCTTTGTAAAACTAACAGCTTTTGGTCTAAATCCATTATAGTTTTGCCCCATACATATAAAAACCCTTTGATCTGTTGTCTCAAAGTTCATTCTCACCTGCTTTTAAGCCAGCAAGAAGTTACTAAAAGCTGGCATCTTTATTGTTGAGCCTTGTGCCCAGAGAGACTGAATTAAATTGAAACATGGAGTGCTGTAAGTGCTTTTGTGGGCTACAGGAGACCGAAATAAAAGGAGAGCGTGCCGAGAAAAAGCCGGCCCCTCCGCTCTGCGTTAAAGAGAAATCAGAGCGAGAGCACTCTCCGTAAAGTGACTCAGAGAAGGGCCTCTTTTTTATTTGGTTCAAACAGGAGGTTTGTGTTAACGCCATTGCCAACTGTACACAAGAGAATCGCTGGCCTTTTTTTTTTTTTTTTTTTTTTTTTAACTCTGAGGCCTGGAGTTGATTAAGCCTCCGCAGGGAGAGGAGGATGATGAGGGTGAGGACGAGGATCACAGACCAGATCTTCATTAGAGGGCCATAATTTGGCATCATGAAGCTAAAGATACAGGCTTCGATACAGGATTCGCTTATTCATACAGGACGCTGGACCTTCAGTGGCTTTCTTAATGATGTTACAGAAGGTTGGAAGGATGTGCAACTTCAAGTCTCAATATTCCAGATGGAGTAAGACACATAACCTCCAACTGTTAAGATGAGGAAGCAGAAAAGGAAATGGCACCATTTTTACTCCTTTTTTGTTTAGTTTTTTTTTTTTTCATTTATGTGCACTATTCTTGGCAAAAGACACTTTTTTTATTATAAAAGAACAATGTAGGAAAACAATGAAAATTTATAATTGTAATGCAATATACATTACTGTGAAAACGTCTTAAGCCCCCTCATTATCTCATATTTTGATTCCAAGGAGCCAGACTTTATTATAAACCTATTTTACATGTAGATACTCTTGAGGAACAGTTCTCCAGGTGTCCTGAAAGGCTTTTCTTGGTTCTCATTTTCGGCAAGTCTTATTTTCAGTCCGGTGCCTGTCCCTGTACCTGAGCCGTTTCAGGGGAATGGTTTTTGTTTGTTTAGCCACACAGTGACCTATGATTCAAGTAACATCTTACTTCATTCATGAACCAGTGAGAAACAGGTGTTGACACATGTTTTATATCAGATGCCCTTCCTGACACATCCCTCCAATTTTTATCCGGGCTTGGGACTGGCACTGCATCCAGCGGCTGGGGTTTGGACTTTGGTGGGAACTGAACCCGGGTCTTCTGCATGGCAGGCGAGAAACCACTAAGCCACCGATGCCCAGGGTGTTGCATAAGCAATCAATTTTTAAATTGTATCTTTAAGCACTTTGCATCAGAAAAGCAACCTCATTCTCAAGACTTATCGGGCTAAAATGCTGAATCGCTTTAGCGATCTTTAATGTTGTCTTGCTTTGTGCATTCATTACTTCCCCCGGTCTTAACCTCTTTTTCAGCAGACAGCATTCCGGCATTTCACAACCGTAAACAACTATTACACTAATGGCTAGAAAAATCATTATAGGGTGAACATCTGTGGACCCCGAGCAGCTGGGTATACAGGACAGTCTAGTAAAGCCGTTTCTGATTGGCCAATCAGAATGGAGCTCTTTTTGGTTCGTTAAGCCAAAGGAGGACAAAAAAATGAATAAAAAGAAATGGAGGAAAAAAGAAAAGAGTGCAAATTTAATGAAACACATGGAAACATTTAGCCCTTGACTGCTACGATGTTCTCTCTACGCCCAACCGCCTACACCCCCCCCACCCACCCGCCCCCTGGTTTTTCTTTTGTCCTCACATCTCATCTATTAATTCCCTTTCATTTCTCCAGCATCGGATTTAAGGATGTTGCTGACAAGGTGGCTAAACTGTCAAAGAAGGGAGGTTGGGGGGAGGGCGGGGGGAGGGGGCGTCTCTGATCGTAAATCACATAATTACAAGGTCCAAAACAGAGGAACAGACTTTATAAAAGGAAAGAAGGAAATCTGTTTCCCACCAGAGCTTCCACTTCAATCAGTAAACAAAAGCGCCCTCGAGGCACGCAGGAAGGTCGAAAAGTGTCTGAGAATGAACGATATTTCTCCAATCCGATTGAAATTATTCCAATAAAAGATTCTAACCTAATGCTGATGCTGATCTCATAAGAGGTGCTCGAAGTGTTTAATCAGGAAATAACTTTTTTTTAAACGTGCCAAGTGGTTCTGCGTTTAGTCTGCTGGAAACGTAACAGAAGAAGAAGAATTTTTCTCCGGCTTTGAGGTTAGCTTGGGATTTTGATCTTTTCTAAGAAATTCTGTGTTATGATTGGTTACAAGTATTCCAGCCGACCGCATCTTTTCGAACTTCTCGCTCGCGCACCGTTGGGGGCGGAGTAACACACTCGGAGGACGGCGCTATCCGCTCCCTCCGTTGCGCGAGCTCACAGACGCCGCTGACTGGCTGTAGAGCCGTGATTAATGTGGGAGCACTAAGTACCTCTCATCCCTCCCCTCTGAGAGAGATTACAGCACCACCCGGGATTCGAACTAGCGATCTCCGGATGATAGGGCGAGCGCTTTTACCACTGCGCCACTCGGAGGCCCTCAGTCTCATCTATGATTGGTTAGATGCCAATCAGAAATCCTTAAATGATGAAGGTCTGAAAAAACCTGGTGGAAGAGAGGGTTTGGTGTCACAGAGTTTAGGATAGGGGCAGAAGCGCCGATCTGTGAGCGTACTGTATACAGGGCTGCTAATGCTACGAAGCTAAAAAAAAAAAAACGTTTTGGGGAAATTTATACAAGTGGTGGTTTTTGTAGTCAGTACAAAAACAAAATAGTAAAAAAAAACGGATACAATTAGAATTTGGATATACTGGATGGCACAGATGTCAAATTCACCCCATGTTAGCATGAATTAGCAATAGTTTGGAAAACATCTGCTAGCTCCCTGTAACAACGGCTAATCATGATGCAAAAGTTACTCTAACGCTGAGTAGAAAAACGTTTGCTGATAAAGAGGCTGTAAAATTCCATGCTAAGAATTTTCTCAAAGTGTTACTTATTTCAAATCTAGTTTTTTTTTTTATTTTTTACAGAAACCTTTCATTTTTAAGCTTGCTAGCTTGTTTCCTGATCCTGTAAATGCTGCTATACATATAATATAATATAATATAATAATTATATACCATTCATAATTATTCATGACTAGTTCAATTATTATTGAAGCGTGGAGGTGTGAGGCAAGTTATTAGTGAACAATATACTGTATATATTTAATAGGCTTATACCCGGAGTAAAACAGTCCTCCTGTACCAGACGCTCATTACTTAGACTCACGTTGTCATGGTACCAAGAAACCCAGTCATAACTCCTGAAGGTTTTTCTATGGCAGAAAGCTTAAAAGCAGTACCTTGCTTGGTCATTGGTGGCTCAGAAGGCCTGGGTTCGATTCCCAGCCACTGGAGGCATTGCTCGTCCCAAATGTGTATAAAATGGCAGACTTGTGCCAGGAAGGGCATTCGGTGTGAAAACCTGTGCCAAGTTGCTGTGTCGATTGGACGGTCTGCTGTGTGCATTGCAACTGTCAATCAAACTAGCCATGCCCCTTATTATGCATAGTTTTATGGCTTAATGTCATTTTAACTTATAAGCAAAAACATTTTAACTTCTAAGCATTTAACGTTAAACTAGACGTCCTACAGCTGCCATAATTGGGAAATCTAGCTGTGGAGACCAAAAAACCCTTTTGTACTAGGCTATAAACATTTATTTTTTTTCAGACCTGGAGGTTGCACCTTGGGCGCATTTTTTTGCATCATGTGTTATTCTGCTTGTTTTACAGCAATTTGCGAACGATTAAACGAAATGTTTAATTTAATATTGTACTAATCATTATACATTTTAATATCATAATAAGTTAAACTTAATGTTCATAGATGTTTGTTTTCTGTGGCTACGTACGTAAAAGCTGCGATAAACCGTCATTCCCTCACCAGCTCTTCTTTCTCCGTCTCTCACACAGCAACCTACAGTAATGCAAAGTGTTAGTAGACATTTCTCTAAATTAAATCTCTAAGCGTAACACAATGAAGTCTAAACAACTCCATGGTCAGCGGTAAAAGCGAAGATTTTTTTTTTTTTTTTGCACTTGGCTCGATATTGGTATGTGACCCGCTTCGCTGTCTCTTTTGTTTGGACACAGTGACATTTTCCAACCACAATGGAGCTGTAAGTGAACTAAATACCCATGAGAGGACCTCCAACCATCCCTCATAAACATCATCGACCAACAAAACCTACAATTTCAGCCTGTTTTTTTTTTCTTTCTTCTTCCTGCCTTCATTCTCTTTCTCATTCTTTTTCCTTCTCTCTCACTTTCTCTCCTGTCTTTCTCCCGACCCTCCCTACTCCCACACTCTTTTTGTCATGGGCACGGAGGCATGAAAATGGCCTCCCAAATGGGGATAATTAGAGAGAAAAAGCCCGAGCTGGTCTGCCTAATCAACTCGCACAACAATCGGCGGATTGTTCCGGAAGGCTGGTGACACAAAACCTTGTCTTGCAACATTTGCGCTGTAATTAGCAAGCACTTACTGTCATGCGTGTCAGAAGCGGTTGTGGCGCAGTGAATCGGAACAACACGAAAAACTCTGTGTGTGTGTGTGTGTGTGTGTGTGCGTGTGTGTGTGTGCATACACTTTTATATTTATTGCATGCTATATACTGGCATTTTTAAGCAAAGCACAGATAGTGTTTGAAGAAAGACAGACGGGAACATCACAGCGAGTCCTGAGCAGGCCTGTTGTTGATGTATTTACCTCTCAGAACCGTGGTCTTTTACGGATTAATTGGTTATGTATGCGGCTCTAGAAGGACGCCCGAACAAACACATAAATATTTCTTGAGTTTCGACCCCCTCCTGACCAAAAGTTCAGCTGAAAGTATTTATCTCGGCTGGGCTCTCCGTTCAGTTCCTTTTGAAGATTTTCTGGGCAAAAAAAAAAAAAAAGAAAGAACAAAACCGCAACTCCACTACAGGGCTCGGCTCTGAGAGGATCAGATCTTTTTCATCAGGTTACATCTTCATTCACATTAGCCGATTATTCAGACTTTTATCAGTGTAATGTATGAATTTCTTAAACGCCACCTTCAGGATTATTCAATTCGATATAACTCTAATCATTACAGACTCGGAAACGAACCTCCTGCTCCAGGAGATCGATGGCCGAGTCGACAGCAGGAGAGACGCTGATCAAACCCGATGCAGGCCGCTACTCATCGGTGAGAGTGATCTCAAGCCTGGGTGTTTTATTCGATATGAAACCAGACTGAGCGTTTATAGTGAAGCAGACGCCCCGGGCGTCCGTTTCATAAATGCTTTAAAACCATTTTACGCACTGTTTATATGAGAACAGTGCTGTGGAGTGAAGTGCGCAGGGACCCGGTTCTAGTAGCATACAGTTTCTTGGCGGATGGTGAAAAAGTAGCACCATATAAATCATAATGGGAGAGAGAGCGAGAGAGAGAGAGAGAATTGAAGTAAGTAAATAAATATGCATATGAATGTATAAACATCCAGATGGGGAAGGGAGAGAAAGAGTGATAGACAGACAAACAGACAAAGACAAAGAGAGAGAGAGAGAGAGAGAGAGAGAGAGAGAGAGAGACAGACAGACAGACAGACAGACAGACAAACAGAACATGGTCTCCAGAACTGAGATCATACATGGAGAGAAAGAGAGAGAAACAGACGGACAGAAAGACAGAGAGACAGTGGCTGCATAGCCACGGTTAGCCTTATGGGCTAACCCATGGGAACTAATGGGCACAGAAAGAGAGAGTGAGAGAGAGAGAGAGAGAGAGAGAGACAGACAGACATTCAGAAACAGGGCTGCAGAACTGATGTCAGTGTGATGGTCATACACAGAGTATAAAAGAGAGAGAGAGAGAGAGAGAGAGAGAGAGAGAGAGAGAGAAATGCATTAAATAAATAAAAATACATACATATGTATAGATATACAGAAGGGGGAGGGACAGAAAGAGAGACAGACATACAGATGGACAGGCAAAGAAGGCTAATGGGAACAGAAGAAGAGCGAGGATGGTGGGAGACAGACAGACAGACAGAAGGCAGCGGAACTGAGGTCATGCACAGAGCGAAAGAAAGAAAGAAAGAAAGAAAGAAAGAAACAGACAGACGAAGAGACAGACGGGTGGCTGCATGGCCAAGTTTAGCCTTACGGTCAGAGAGAGAGAGAGAGAGAGAGAGAGAGAGAGAGAGAGAGCAGGGGGTTGTGGGGGAGTTGTGGGGTTGGGGGCTGCACGACTGAGGTCAGCCTGTTGGTCACACAGAGAGGTCGTGACCCCGGGGTGCGAGGCTGTTATCTAACCCGAGGTGCCACTTCCCTCCTGATTAGATCTTTGTCTGCAGAAATGTGTGTTTAGACACGGCGGTCAGTGAGATCACAGGCTCGGACGTTCCACTGAAACATCTAACGAGTCACGTGGGCTGAGCTGCTGCTCGACACAAACCTGCAGCAGTCGTGCACTTCGTCCTCCTCCTGCATCGTTCACGCCGTTAGCACACAACGCCGCGGAGTAGATCTGAACCAGATGACCTTTCATGTTTCCCTGCGATAATTAAACGCTTTTATTGAGCCATAAACGTTCGTTAACACTGGAAAATGAAATAGAGAGGAAACATGGAAAGGCAACCTGCGTTTTAGAACGATAAGGATCATAATGGCTAATAATAGATCCGGTTCAGATTGACTATATAAATCAATTATATATAACCTGGATAGTTTATTTCTCTCTCTCTGTGGGCCTCCATCCTCTGTGGGGTTTGTTTTATGAATATTCTCACAAAGTCAGGAATAATGAAGATAAGATGTAGAGTCGGTGCTCCAAGCTCCAATGTTTTTAAAGCCGAATTAATGGCAAACCGCTGGAAACTCGGCTTCCTGATAATTCCCCGTAATTACAGGCTTGTGTCGGAAAATGCTCAATATGTGGCAGGGAATCAAAGCTCAAAGCTCTTTAAACGAGTCGGTGTGTGTGTGTGGGGGGGTCCTGGGTTGGGGGGCACAGCTTTCGGCCCCTGGGCTGATTTCAGCAGGAGTAAAAAGGCCCTTCTCTTTCTGCGGTTAGTTAATTAAACACGTTTGTAGGAGCTCGGAGCCGACGCACTTAAGATGGAGAGCGAAACCTTTTTCGTGTTTTTTTTTTAAGAAGTGTGAAGGCAAGAAAATCACACTCGACACTCTTAAACCTCAAGGTCTTCAGGACAAATAGGTCATGTACTGTGTAAACAGGCAGGACTCGAAGTTTAGCGCTCTGGCCCAGGAAGCTGGCGTGTTTATGCTCCGTTTTTATGGGGCACAGCAAGAAAAGAAAAAGAAGAAATCTTGGACAGCTTGATGGGAAAAAGAGACTCATCCATACGGAAACGGCGCAGGCTCGTTCAGCTTGACGCGTCCTGTACAGCCACAGCTAAGGCCTTTTTCCAATCGCCGACGCCCTCCACGGTCTCACCCTCACTGACCCACACACACACGCACTTCTTTTAAAAACGTTGCCACCCCATAAATACTGAATCAACCCTGATTATTTAGCGTGCTAAATAATCCGGAAATTGGAGCTAACAGGAGTCACGGGTTCGGCGTAGGCGTGTGAGAAGCATTCGGTCCCAGAAAAATAATGCTAAGTTATAATAGAGGATTAATTTTAATGTATAGTATTACTTCAAGTCTTAAAGGAAAACTCCAAAGTTTTGCTTTTTCCCTCAAATAAATTTTCATCCAGTGTGTCTGCTCCAAATATCCAATGAACACAAGCAAAATATTCAACGTTTCACTTTATTGAACAAGGAAACTCATAAGGTTTACACAATACAATACCAGGGGCAATTATTAACTTATAATGATTCAAGGGGCAGTTGTTACATTTTGCCTTCCAACATTTATGTGAAAAAAGAAACGTGACTCATCACATCAAACCAGGTTTTAAATCACGTTGTGGATAATTTGAGTTAGTTTCAGGTTCCTGGTTCAATAAGTTTCATTTTGATACCAATTTTTTTAAAATTTTATTTATTTTTTTACTGCATCATGTCCGGTTTCTGAGATATGGCCAGTGCGAGTTTGATTATTTATAGCATATTTAAATGAGAATTCTATGATATTGTGAGAAACTTACTGTATAGGGCTTGACTAACCCTCCGTGACATCACATATAGGTTTTCAGAAAAAGCAGTTTGGAAGTTCACCTGGTCATCGCCATCTTGGCAGGAGCTGACTTGCCACAATGTAGCTTAGCTTTAGCTTAGTTAAAATACTATAGTGGCTTATGCTTTCGTTACTTTGCATTTAATTCAATTCCATTATCCATAACCTACATGTCGTCCCTTGTTAACTCCTACATTTCTTGTGTTAAGTTAAACTCCAACGATTCCAGTTAGCTGGTTAGCTAAAGTGATGCATAGCAGACAGCTGGCGGTTTGACACCTGCATTGCATGTATAGTTTTACGGCTTCATATCACCTCTGTACAGTTATGAATGGAAAATCTAGCTATAGAGACCCAAACCATTCTTGTAACAGGCTGCAAACATTTTTTTTCTGTTGTAAAGTTGGACATTTTAAAACGATGCTACAGTATATGGCATTGACTCCTTTTGAAGCTAACTCCTAGTGGCAGTTCGTGGAACTGCATGCTTTGGCACTTTGACTCATTTTTACTGAAAATGAGATATTTATAAAATAATTTTGACGAAATTGAAGATTTCACCTACTGCACACTGCTGGCCATAGCACAGCACTAACCTGTGTGACGTAATAACTTACTTGATATTGTATTACAGATCACACTTTTCTGTGTAGTTTCTCCTTTTAGAGATAAAACGACTTTCTCAAAGAGAAAAATGTGCATGCAGGTAATCAAAAAACAAGTTTTTATTCTAATCTAAAAGTCAAACAACGCTAAATACATTTTAGAGATGAGGTGGAAAAACCCTTGAGTATTTCTTCCAAGGCCCATCAGTATTTCCCCATTATATCAGTATTTTTATTTGGTTTGTACCCCTACAGTCCTGACAGAGTAACAGCCCGGAGATGAATCTGTCCGTTTAAAAATCTGATAAAGACAAACACGGAAAATAAGGCGGACCGGACGGGTTCGTCTTCTGCTGTGCAAACACTTTTTCTGTCTCGGTCCCCCCCTCGTCCTTTAGCATATTAAAGACGAGCGTCCCCAGGAAACAAAGAGCAGCTTGATGTTTCTTCTTGGGAGCCCTGGTGCCATGCAGTCTTGCTGCGTTGTCCTCAGCTCTCGGCCTGGTTTACCACAAATGTGCCTGCGAGTGAAGAAGCCACCAACCTGACAAAAGGATCCTGTACTGACTCACAAATGTGGTTACTACAAGTAACGGGAGAATGGTTTCGCTCCGAGGGTTGGGGAAAAGGGGGAGAATTTTTGTACAGTTTTAAGATTGTAGAAAAGGACGTTTTGTTCCCTTTCGGGAAGGTACAAACCACTAGACCCGGCGTCAAACTTAAATACGGGGCTACTTTTAAAAAAGCTGACCGCACAAATTTGTATCTGTGTCAATACTTTAACTAGGGAGATAATGGAATTCTGTCTATGACTGGTAGGGGAAATAATTTGAGAGGCACCAAACTGAAGAGGCAGCGCATCCTTATTGGGGTGATACCAGATAAATAAACCTGTTCTGTAACTTTTGTCCTGTAGGGTTGTGTGTAAGTGTAAATGAAGAACAGGAAATGTGTTTCGGGTTAACATGAAGTCCACTTTGTTGAGGTTCACTGATGGAGACTTGGTTAAAAAATTTCCCTTTCATGGCAGTTTCAGTCCTAAAGCTCCACCTCTTAATCAGGCCATATGGATAAATCCTTTCTTTCTCATTTTTTTTCATTATAAAACTTTTGTCTGTCTCAACATAGAATACCTTTCCCATATTTCCAAACAATTTGCTTGAGCGCCCTGAAATGGCCCAAAATTCTTGACATTTCATGAAACATCTCGAACAATACGCATGTATTTATGAATCACTTACGGTGGACTCGCAAACTGTCTACCTACAAAGTACCTATGGCACCTCATGGTTTGCTATACATTGCCAAGTCTTGTCAAGTTCTGACTTTCCTCTTGAACCCACAACAGTTTGTTTTGTTCTTTTTTCCTTCTGTCATGGACAAACTCTACTTTTTCATTCCTGTCCTGTCATCTGACCTGTTAACAACAACCCTGTTTGGAGGCCTTCTTATGAACATGCTTTCTATTGTTTAGATGGTGTTAAATGTGTTAATTTATCTCAGCATAACTAGAGAAAAATAAACACTTAGTGAACAGTCTAGGGATGAGCCTCAAATAGCTTTATTCTTCCTATTTAAGCAGACTACACTGTTAAAGTGTTCGACTACTCACAGACAAAAGAATTGTTGCACTAGGAAAAATTATGTACAGTTACGAAAACAGTAAGAACATAAGGAAGGTAAAAAATGACATGCGCGTTTCAGCATTACTTTATCATGCATAACCTAACTCATGTCTTTTTTGTGCACTTGCACAATATTTTCCATGTGATTATGTCCAGCTTGCATGTCTCAGTGTCAGAAGCTCAGATTGTGCATTTTGTCTTCACACTATCATGCCCCGTTTAGACAATGCCAACAGACAGAGCGCCATCGGAATCCTTCAACTTGGTGCAAAGTGAGCAGACGTCGACAGGTTTGGAGTTCTCAGGGATACCATTTTTAGACTGTGGAACAGATTTCCAATAACTGGCTCCACTGCTGATCACCGTAGGTCTTGAAGGACAACAGCAAGATGAGACAGACGGTGTCATTCATACAGAGATCAGACAGAAAACCCTGCCTGTATTCACTCAATATTGACTTTGCGAACCTGATTGTTGAACTCGCCAACTTTATGCTAACGACCTCAGAACTTCCATGATCTCTGGATCTGAACATTTTGAGGTTCAGGTGGTGACAAATTTTTGCATTAAATTGAACTTTTGCATTTATTTGGCAGAAATATATTTTGTAATAAATTTAATTGTGCAACGTTTTTTGTCCAGGGGTATAATTAAATAGCAGAAATTTGTAGAAATTCGGCATATTTTTTGGATGATTTATTACAAATACCTACAGTCAGGGGTGGATCTAGAAAATTATTCATGAGGTGGCAAGAGGGTGGCATTAAAATTATGAGGGGTGGCAACACTGAAGCAAGCATCCTTGCATGGTTTTTGTGGATTCAAGGAACACTATTCTTATTCGGTGTATACACTAGGGTGCACATTTTTACATTGTCCTATAAAAATGAAATAAAGGCTGATGTGTGATTGACTTGAACCTGATATCTGGATTGGAACGTTAGATAAAAACTCTATTTTTAGAACACTAGGACACTAGTGCTGGGGTGGCAATTGGGGTGGCAAGGCTTTTTCTTAGGGTGGCAATTGCCACACCGTGCCACCCCGGTAGATCCGCCCCTGCCTACAGTAGGAACCATCTACAAAGTTCAGAAGAACCACTACAATCCCCCTACAAAGAACTTATGAACTGTACATTACATTCATGTACATACTTTCGAGACTGTCTTTCTTTCTTTCTTTTTTCCCTTTCTTCTTTCTCCAGCACTGTGAAGTCCTGTACTGAGCTCAGAATAGCTACCTGCAACAGACACTTCGCTTCTTCTAAAATCTTGAGATTTCATACAGTATGCTCGGAATCAAATTCTTGAACATTGAAAAGGGCAGGTCACTGAGGAGACGTAGATGATGATGAATACACTTTTTGATCTTGAAGCTTCTTACACAAGTGTTAATGAACTAAGCATCTTAATCACCTATTGGTTGTTATGCTCATAAACTGTAAACTTGCGTTTTTTAGTTTGAATGCAGATATTTTCAAAGCACATACTTGGTTATGCAAACAGGAATGATTTATTTATTTAAAACTAGTAAAAAACTACTTCCATATAAATATTCAGGTATGAATATTATGAATTTGTTATGACCAAGCCATTTGTAGGGAGATGAAGTCTGAGATAGGGCCAAAGGTGTAACGCTGACTCACAGTAAACAGGGAGCTGGAAAAACAAGGTGTCATAACAGATCTTTACTTTCTTTCATTCCACTCTTCAGGTCTTTCACATATTTTTCCTCACATGACTACAGAATTTACCAACATGCTCTAATAACGTATCTGTTTCCTGTTCTCATGGCAGAAACTAAATCCGCGTCCCCCACCTGGATTTCTACAGCTCGTGCCGTCCACGCCTGATGTGTCTGGGCTCGCCGAGTGGCACGACTCCACCTGTTTATCTCTGCCTGTTATCAAAGCCCTCTATTCCCATCCCCCCGTCAACACCCCCCCCCCCCCCCCACCCCTGCCCTGCCGGCTCCCCGCCTGCCCGGTGGTCCTGAGCTCCGGCACCGTGAACAAAGCTCTGCTTGTGAACCTCTGAGTCGCTTTCATCAGCAGCGGTATGACTGACTGAGACCTTTCTGAGACCTGTGGAGGTTCAGCAAGGCAGCTTTACACGTTGTACAATACACAATGTGGGAAAAGTGTGAATGTAATTTTTGGCGTGTTAAACATTTTCTTCACTCAAATTAAACCTGAAGGCAGTCGATACAAATTAAGCCTGTTATTTATTTATGGAAAGGATGATTAGTGGTGGATGTGTAAAGCCAGAGGTGCCGAGTGTATTTATTGAGGGGTTTCCAAAAATCATAAGCTTAATCCATTTTAGGGGTCCAAGCACTGGGCAAGTTATGATTATGCAGAAATAAGCATAAGCAAAATGACTAGAAACGCGTTTTGCTAAATTCCTTTAAAAATGACATTCAGACTGTAAATAATGAATATAACTGCTATTAAAATGCTATAATATTCTTTTAAAATAAATATTTGCAGAACATGTATAGTTTATTCACACTGTGTAAACCTAAAGAAACCTATAAAAATTATCTGGAAAAAAAATGATCACTGCAAGTGAAATATTCTTAAAACTAGATATTCCTGAATCTATAATTTCCTAAAATATGTTTACCAAATATAAGGTCAATAAGCTTATTCCTAATCAAATGTTCCTAAAAGTTTTTTTTTCTTTTTCTTTTTTCTCTAAAAATAGCAAAATAAAATGCCAATAGAACAAGAATATTTTGCAGAAAATTTGTATAAAAATTTTATTAAAAATGAATATAATGACCTTAGATTTGGTTTCTTGTAATCTTGTTTTAAGTTTTGTGTTTGTAATCACATTTAAGTGTAGATAAATGTAACTATATTCAAGATATTTTTACTCGCTAAGATATCAGTGTGACAAAATCATTTCTAATGAGACATAATTGGTTTAATCACCACAGCCTACTACATAGAGACTAAATATTAGCAGAACAAAGTGAAGTTCACTTTTCTGTTTTAAACTAAGAAGAGGCAACATGATAATTTTAAATGATATTTCAGCAAGTGAAAATATTTATAATCTGGTCAAATGTTTCTTCTATTTTTATTATAAGAGTATAATAAACTAAATATAATAAACAGTTGAACTTATTCCTAGACATATTTTGCTACTTTAAGCATAAATCCCTTATACTAATAGCAGATATTTAGCTTTGTCGTATATACAGTATTTTTTTTTTTATAAGAAATTTCCTCACGAGTTTGACTTGAACACTGCTCTTACAAATAGTACCTAAAGTAGCAAAATTTTGACAGAAACTAGAACCTAGACTTGATCAGACAACAAGATTTCAAGTCAGCTGGGAACACAGTTACAAAGGGTTGAATCATGAAGCCAATAAAACTAATTGCAAGTAACAGGTGTGAACAAAACCAGACATTGGTGCAATCATGAGGCATGGATGGTCATTTATTTTTAAATTTTTTTGTATCTCGGCATGATGTCTAGCTTTTGAGGATACTTTGGGGGTTTTTCACACAGGGCTATGTAGTTTTGGATTTTGTTTTCCTTTAATAATAAAAACTTTATTTAAAAAACTGCACAATGTGTTTTCTTGTGTTATCTTTGACTAATATTTTTTTTGATGATCTGAAACATTAAAGTGTGACAAACATGCAAAAAAGAAAAAAGGACTCAGTATGGGGGCATGAAAGTGAAAAACACTTTTTCACACCACTGTATATACACATTTTTTTTCTGCACAGAACATTGTTATTTTTTTATGTTCCTCAAGGTGGATTGTTGGGTCCTCTGTTGTTTTAGCTCTTATTATTCTTCTTATATATATATATTTTGCAATTGTGCTAAAGTAAAAGCGACAATTACTTTGAATAATTTACCTACTGTATCCTGTACACTGTCAAGTGCTTGAACTTCCACTGCATTAAAAACTTTCTTCAACCTCTTTCAATATCATACCTCAACTTCCTGTTACTCTTTATCGCATGTGCAAACAACTTCCCCAGTCGTGGGCGTGTCTGGACCTGTGCTCTTTCTCACAGTACCTGTCAGATCTGTGGATTATTCATGGCTCTGGGTCAGATTCCCTTCATTGTGTGTGTGAATGTTAATCCCGTTAGTGTGAGATGTGTGATTTTTCATTGTTGGCATGTATCCTTTTGGTTATTCTTACAAATCTGTTTTATAGCTGAGTGCAGGCGTAGTGGCTGTGTTATTGGTTCAGTTGATTAACGCCAAGTCAAACTTCACGACGGCCATCACTCACATTCCTGCTCCATTTCTGAAGCATTCGTACATTAACCATAATTTATTTGATTTATGGTTCTATGTCTACATAGAACCATAAAACAATAGAGTGCTATTTAAGAGTGTAATCTAATTGCTTTAAGATGTCTGATTGCAAGGAATGGTGTTTATGGAACATTTGTTATTAAAGTGCTAAAATGTACATTTTCATATTTTATTTTTAGTTCATATTTTATTTACACATTTAAGCAGAGGAAAGCATCTTTATCAATAGAGCCATGTGATTAAAATGATTATGCGACTGAAAGGATCCTTTGTTGGTCGATTCTATTTACTGAATTAATAGTTTGGGTTTCGATTCAGAATCTATTCACACTTTTTAAACGATGTAGGTAAATCTGTAAGTGTTAAATGATATAAAATTGTAATTTTTTTTTTTTTTTGCTTCTGGAAAGTACTTGCAAAATACTCTCATTTTTCAAGACCAGTGCCTCTTCTTCTTCTAAGTTAATTGGCAGTTGGTGTAATACTGCCATCTACTGGAATGGAGTGTGGAGCAGAAGATGAACAAAAAGATGCTTTGTATGCAACATGACAACATTTCAATGTTTATTAGATATTTTATTAGTTTGTCAATTTAAAAATAAATATCTATAGCTGTTTAAAACAAATCAGATGATAAACTTTAGTCTTAGATCAGAAATCTGATCAGAAATCTAGCTGAATTTTATTGTCAGTGCTCGAACCTTCTCATTAATCTAATTATTTACAGACTGTTGCACAACAGCCCTGAAATGAAATTTCACATTACATAACTTGCAACAGAATCGTCATGCTGCACCAGCGAACAAGCTAGAAAGTGTTAAAAAGGGTTGCTTGGATATTTATCGCTACATAATGTGTCATAGTGGATGGAATAAAAATGTTGAAGGTTTCTGTATTGAACATTTATAGAAGAAGTGTCCAGTGTCAAGGCTTTTAGCAAATATTACATCGATCTGTAAATGTACTATTTCCAACATGGGATATTGTTTTTTCTTAGTGAGCTGTTTTATTTTTGTCGTAATGTTTAATCAGAGAAAGACCAACATTTGGTAAAAAAAAAACAAGAAAAAACACATGAAAAAACACGTTGGTGGAAAATACGTTTTTCCGCCTAGATATATTTTAATAAATATGATTTTAACATTATCAGTGTTTTAAATTTTTTTTTATATATATACGGTACACTTTTTGAAAAAAAAATTGGAAAAAGAAACACAAAATTAAAAGAGAAAAGGGATTTGCAAAAGTCGTTTTGAAATTCAAACTTTTTGAGATTTGAGATTTAAGTTTTTTAAATCCCTGCGACCCGATTTTGGATAAGCGGTTGAAGATGGATGGATGGAAGTTTTTTAAATTTCCAAGTATTTCAATGAGTAGCCTATAAAGGGTTAAAAACTTCAAGAAACAGTAAGAGAATTTAAAAGTAATTAGTTTGGAGTTTCTAAACAGTAACAATAAATGGATAAATAAATCATTTTTAAATAATTAAACAAAGGCAATCCCTGGAAGTATTTATGTAAAGCAAAATTTATATCAAGCATGGCCCGACCCAGTGTTGATGAATTTTCTATAAATAATAAGAATCCTTCACATTTTTTTTCTTCCTTACACTTTATTATTAAATCAATTACAACCTTGTAATCTTGAAATCTTGTAATACTTGTACTTTAGCGCTAGCTAGCACAATGTTGTGATTGTATTTGGTTAAAGGTCCGGCACAGGATGCAATTCATCCACCTTTCATTCCTCAGTTTCTCACCGTGGTGTTAAAACAAGATGTTATTTTCACCAGATTTTTTTTCTCCCTCCTCCTGAGTGTTCTTTTCCTATTCCGTTCTACCGAGCGAACAGTTTGTGCCCTTTTTTACCCCCACCTTGGTCGAGAGGAAACAACCGTGACATTTATTTTTCTGCTTTTCACTATAGTTTTTATTGGGTCAGGAGACTCGGCACCGTGAAAAGCCCTGGCTAACATGTTATACCGTGAGAGCGCACTAAGAAGGCAGTTCCCCGGTCCCATACATTCTCTCTCACTCTCTCTCTCTCTCACACACACACACACAAACACACACACATTTCTGCTCTGTGTTTTTCCCCTTTCCCCCAGTCATGTAAATATTCAGGAGGCGATGACTGATCCAAGCCAATAAAAGCTCTCGAGCTGTGCTAAACTACAACATTATTGTTCTTCAGTTCTAATTTGGTAATTCACTTCACATTTTCTTTTCCGTTAGACCACATTAAAAGCCCAAACAAGCCAGAGCTCGAAAGAAGCAACGTGTAAAGCGTAAAGGGTGAAGCGTGAAATCCTGATTAATGGCGCGACTTGACAAATTAGCTGATGAAGGACAGGGTCATAAGAAATAGCGTCACGCCCGTGTTGGGTCTTTTCCTGGTCCAAGGGTATGTTTGTTGAGCGTTAAGAGAGTAAATGCAGCTCTGGAGTGAGTTATTGACTTTTAGATTATTGCACTTGTCTCTGGAATTCTTCTTTCAGACATTTTAGTCCTATAATAAGCATTTGCTCTTTAATATTCATGACAGAATATCTAGGAAAATAAAAATCTTATTTAACCGAGTTCTTTCAATTTAAACCTGAACACATACAGAGATCTGCAGAGAGGACATTAAGATTTCCTACAGCATTAAGTCAACAGTATTAATCACAACTGCAGGTTATCCGTATCAACTGTAGACAAAGATTTTTCATCGGTCATTAAAATTGTGTGGATCTAATTTTACGATTTAACGACACGTAATTGTTGTTATCTGATATTAAACTGTAAAGTTCCACGAAGTTGACTGTCAGGAATTCCAGACATTGACCAGAACGAGAAAAAAGTGCCTCAGGGAGGTTCTCAGCGCTTCTCAGGGCCGATGTTCATGTAGAGGTTCTCTGAAGCTTCTTTAATTGAATTAAGAGCTACAAAAGTGTAAAATCTTCACCTTTCCCAAATGGTTCTGATTTTCCTGTACAACACCATGAAACTTTATCGTGTTGATTGTGGTGTACTAAATCATTTTAAACATTTTCGACAAAGTTTTAAAAAGTTCTTCTGATCCGTTTATGAAATCAAAACATTTGTGCACGGATAAACTGGTAATGCATGCTTTGAAGGAAAGTCAAATACAGTGGAACCTCGGATTGCGAGTAACGTGGTTTACGAGTGTTCCGCAAACCAAGCAAAGATTTGTAATAAATTTTTAATTGGAAACCGAGCAAGTATTAGTTTACGAGCGCCGAGAATCATGTATCACGCATGCGACTCTTATTTTGACACCGAGCAGCAACTGAGCCAATGATTTGTCTCTGTCTTGCTTTGCGGAATTGAGGGTAATCATCTCCCCTGCTCCTCTGGGTCTTAGTGCTCATATCTTACTGGTATAATCAACGTCTCATATGTGTGCACGCGCGTAATTTGACACCGACACACACACACACACACACACACACACACACACACACACACACACACACACACACACACACACACTCTCTCTCAGCTTCACACACGCAGACACACTTTCTTTACACAGAAAACTCAGCTCTGTTGCGATTCTTTTGACAGGTAAGGTCCTTGTTCTTTTTTTTTTTTTTACTTTACAGCAGTGATTTCGTTAGTTTGTGCTCATGCGAGTTTCATTAGACAGATTTCTTTTTTTCCCGTTAAAACAGTGTTTCCGTTGTGTGTGTGTTTGTTGTGAACCTTAAAAAGCGGGGTGGGGGGAGGGAGGAGAAGTTTTACTGTGTAAGACGAGGCGAGGGGCTAATTCCACACACACACAAAAACAGGCGCCTGCACACACAAACAGAAACACTTATCTGTCGGGATTTTTTTTTTTAAGGTAAAGTGCGGGTGAATTTGTTTTTTTTTTTTTACTTTATATATTGTATCAAATATTTTTATGTATTTATTTTTTTGGGCGTTGGAATGAATAATTTGAGTTTTCATTATTTCTTATGAGAAAATTAGATTTGGTTTACGAGTGTTTTGTAATATGAGCCTGCTTCCGGAACGAATTATGCTCGTAATCCAAGGTTCCACTGTACAAGTTAAGCGAGTTAAACTTTTGCATGAATCTTTTTTATTTCCTGTTCAACCCAGAAGAATAAATACATTCAGAGTAAATCAAGCTGATAAATATGTAGGAAATAAGATAATTATTAACAACAGGGTGATTTTTTTTTTTATAACTGCACAACCTGAAGCATTTGATTCCTCTTAAACTGTGTTATAACAATTTGCCAATAAAAATTTTGGACACACCTAACGCTGTGGTATTTCCTCATTTTCATTGTAAAACAATCAAAAATATACAATAACATCTTTGAACAGTTGATATTGAGACGTTTCTGCTACTTCTGCTCTGTAAAGCTTCATAACGCCTCTAATCTGAGGTGCTGGTTGTTAATCTGTGATTTCTGAGGCTGGAGACTCTAAATGAACGTCTCCTCCGCAGCAGAGCTCAGTTTTGGTCTCGCTTTCCTGGGAAGGTCTTCATGAGAGACGGTTTCATCATGGAGCTTGATGGGTTTTACAAACGCACACACACACACACACACACACACACACACACACACACACACACACACACACACACACACACACACACACACATTGAATAAGAATGTGTGTCCTTTAGTAGAACTTTTGACTTGTACTATATATGGGGTCAGACGTGTAAACAGATGCAGTTCAGCATAAATGCTATAAGTATTATGAATAAAGGTTAAAATATTCTGTTGTTTTGAGGTTGTACAGTATTTGCTATTTCGAGTTGGCATCATTTGTCCATTCATTCAACATTATCCTGCCGTTTATTTTTATGAAAGTAAATTCCAACATTGCTTCTAGGTTGTGTTTTGGCTGTACAATGTCAACCTAATTACTGTATACAACAACATTACACAACAGTTGGGTTCCTGCTGAGATCAGTTTGCAGGTTGTGGAATGTCTGCAAAATAAGTTCTAACTTATAGATATAAACAATAGTGATGTCGTTAGACTCTGTTGTCTCACTTTTTCAGTTAATGATACAATAATAATAATAATAATAATTTTAAAAAACCTAGCCAAGACCTAGTAGTTTGTATCAAGTATCAAGTATTACAAAGAAGCATGAACTCTTGATTTCTATATTATTGAACTTTAATATTAACTTAACAGTGTCATGACAAAGCGCTGACACTGGAGACTTCTTCCATAAATTTTAACTAAACATCTGCTTGTGGAAAACTTCCCCACTTCTGCTAAAGCACATCAAGTACACACGATTGTTTCAAAGTCCATGTGTAATTTATTAATATAAAAGCAGTAATGTTTGCTTGATGGCTACTTTGAGGAAAGAAAAAACATTTTCTGATTTTCAGATTTAAGTAGGTGGTAAGATATTAGAACCTGAGTGTAAAATTAATATTCTAAATGTGAAGAATTAAGTATTGTTTTTCAAAAAAAAAATTTTCATTTTGAAATTTCCAGGCTAAATTTAAAAAATTGAAATAGATTTTCAAAATAACACAAAAGTTTTTGGAAACATTTTGAAAAAATCCCAAAATAACAATAGATGCAGCAATTAGCAATATAAATTAACAATCATTGTCATTGTCGAAAAGCAGCTTTACACAATCAGAAGAAAATTATGGAAATTTGTATGAAATGTGAATGAATCAAAAATGATCAGACACTCCCTTTGATATTTTAATATTTGTATCATTTATTGTATTTGTATTGTTAGTATTAATATTAATATTTAATATTTGTTGTTTTATAAATGTTTACTTTCATTTTTTTAAACATTTATATTTACAAGTTGATTATAAACGACTGACTTTCATTTTACCTTTAAATCAACTGATAATCCAAAGCCTAACCCTAACCCTGGAGGTTCACATACTTTTTCCCCACACATAGATGTGCCTTTTATTAATTTCTTTATATACAATAAATAATTGACCAAGTGTAATAACTTTTGTCTCATTGTTTTGATTGAGTTCTTGAAATGTATTTTTTAAAAATTATATAAATTGTTGAAGGTTTTAGAAACTTTCAGTCACCTCTATTTGACTGTGTGTTTCTACAAGTACTGTATGACTCAATGTTTACACAATATATTTGCATATTATTCTTTAATATAAAAAATGAAAAAAAAAAAAACTTTTAAACTGGAAAATTACATACTTGTGTTTTTATGGTTTACTTTTAAAAAATGATACATTTTCATAACACTACATTCTACAAGGTCACTTTGATGACATCATGAATCCCATCATCAAACCGGCTTCCCTGCGGTTCTCCACAGGTTTAAAATAATCTACAATATTGGATCTCCATGCCCAAACTGACCCGTTATATTTTTCCTCCACAGCTACACACACACACACGCTTTGCGCATTACTGCGAGTCATTTCCTCTCCCCCCTTTACCCATAGATATGCATCGACATGACGCTGTTACACGATCCACATGGCCCTCTGACTTCTTTGTGCAAACAGAGCCATGACAGCAGAGGTCAGAACCGAACCCCGACTCGGGAGCGCCACATGTCCCAGGAGCTGCGCGGGCATACGAGGAATCCAGCTAAAGTTTCCGTCAGATTGAAATCGTCAAATGTCAGATCGAACAGAATTTTTTTCTGCATTTGGAAGGAAAAAATAATAATCTATGGAGTCTGAGAAGAACTCTGTATAATATTTCCTTAAGCTCGGTTTAAAATAATATTTTGGGTTTGATTTTGGGTCAACATTTTATTTAAGCGTCTGCATTTAGAGCGCCGCAGACGCCACATATTCAGCTTACATTTATGGACTCCAGTGACGTATTATTAGAGTGTGTTTATTTATTAACTTGTCATTTGTGTACTGTAAATAAACAAACATACAGTATAACTCTCGATTTTGTTTCTCTTTTTCATCGAGTTGCTGGGGTTGGACGTGTCCCTGCGGAGCTGCCAGCACGGATGAGTCTGGTTAAGTTACATTAAACCGTGACCATTGTGACGTAAATATGGTTTCCAGTTCCTGAAGCCCAGTGGAGATAATCACAGCCTGTAAGCAGCGGATTTTTTTTCTTCTTCTTTTAGGACAAGAACATATTTTCATCTGGTTCAAGCAAAGCAAAAATAGATCCTGATCGACATCTGAGCTTTCCCAAGGGCCCTTATGGCTCGGCTGAAATTATCCCGAAACGCAGCGACTTTAAACAGAAAAGCGGCCCTATGAGAGCAGTGTAACTCAAACGCTGCTATCTGGATCTGTTTATATACGTATCTGTTTATTTGGAGTGGAACCAGAAGTGGGCGTGGTTTTCTTAAACCAGGGAAGGGTTTTTGTTGTTGTTGTTGTTGCTTTTTATTGAAATATGACCTTGTATTACAATGATGATATTGTAGGTAAGATTGGAAAATAACAGAACATGGACAATAAGTGCGGTTCTGCTGTAAAGTGAAATGGAAATGTTTTTAAAAATGACAGAGATTGTACAGCGCCAAAAAGGGTTAGCGAAACTGTCTGGCACAGGACTCGCAGTTGCGCTCGATCCATATGGACATGACTTGTACGTTGTGCATGAAAGATCACGGGCAGGAGAAATACACAGCTTACGCTCGGATAAATTTCACAAATGTAAAAAAAAATTGTTTTCCCAGTAATCTGTCCAATCTGCCCAGTTTTGCCCCTGTTCTGTTCACACCTGCCATTATTAACCACATGCCATGAGTCTCCTGCATGATCGGGTTACAGGTGGACAGCTGAGAAGCGGAGCTCCTCACATCTAGCACTCTGAACGCTTCTTCAGTGATCAGATTTCATACATCGCTGCTGCTGGAGGAAGGTTGTTACACACATTCAACCCACTGATTCTATTTACTTTCAGGCAGAAATGTCCAACCAAGCCTGTCTCGTGCAGACATTTTAATCATGAGGTCTGCTAACAATGACAATGGGGGGTGTGGGGGAGATACGAAGGGTTAGTGGTTAGCACGGTCATCGCTCCTCCGGGTGTGACGGGTTCGATTCTGTGATGACGTGGAGTTTGCATGTTCTCCCGGTGGACAGTCCGAGGACACGCACAGCCGGCTGACTGTTGTTTCCGAATTGGCATTTCATCCTGGGCGGTCCCCCGGTTTGTGTCCTGGGGTAGGGTCCAGCCCGCCCCGTGACCCAACACAGGATAAGCTGTATAGACGATGGATCAAACCTTATCAGTGAAAGAAAGGGAGATAAGGAAAAAAAAGAAACTACATAGAGCAGCTGCTTTTGTCTCTTATGTACAGTGAACTGATTCACGTATACCAGTTAGGAAGCTGGAGTCAGAGCACAGAGGCACACAGGATACAGCCCCCCTGGAGCAGATAGGGTTAAGGGCCCTGGTCAAGGGTTCAACAGTGGCAGGCTTGGCAGGGCTGGGGCAGGGGCAGGGGCTTGAACCCCTTACGTTAGAATCAGTAACCCACAGCCCCCTCCTTTATAGTGCAACCTTATCTCCCGTAGACCAGTTACAAAGAGTATGATTTCCCATCAGGTTTGCGTATTTTCCTGCTAGAACAATGACGCAATCCAGGACGCATTAAGACGCATTTGTGTTCATACAATAAAAGTAGCAATAAGTCCGACTTCTGAATGTGGTTCAAGTGATCGGATCACACAGCGTCTTCGATGCACACCGCACCTTCCCCTTTTGATCCCATCACTCAGGACGCACAACGCATTGGTGCCAGGTGTTCTTATCTACCAGCAATGAAACCCGATGCAGGTATAGTGGCTCATTCACTTCGAGGTGTGTTTTGCCCCGAGATGCTTTTCTGCTCCCAATGGTTGTAAAGTGTTGTTATTAGAACTAAATATGAAAATCTTCCTGTCCACTCAAACAAAGCGGGCAAGTCTCTAAACTCTCTCTCTCTCCAGAGAGAGCTCTTGCTCTGGGGATGTTTTTTGTTTTCGACGCCATTCGGGTGAAAACCTCAGATCAGCAGTTACTAAAAAAAAGAAAAAAGAAAAAAGAAGAAGAAATCTTTACACCAACAATGACTTTCTTTCTTGTTTTTGACATGAACGTTACCTGAGGCTCTCGACTTATAACTGCATGATGTTATTTAGTTGATGCTTTATTAATAATGCATGCATTATGTAGACTTATGGTATGCAGGTCCAGTGCCTTGGTTCCAGGGAATCTATTCATCGTGTGTGTGTGTGTGTGTGTGTAGAAGTCACCCCCAGGCTTCCAAAGCAAACCAAAGCCAGGCCCGGGCCGAGTCTCAAAGCTAATGTGACACTGAGGTAAATACAATTAAGGCAGCCAGAGGAAAAGCTGGCTTATTACTGTTTATCTTTAAACCTGACTCCCTGACTTTCCAGTTGGCTCCGTGCCTACACACATCAGACCGTTTTTTCTCTGGAATACAGGTCATTCATAGCAACCTGAGGGAAAGAAAATACCCGTTCTCTCTGCATATTTCTGAGATTAAGAATAATATCTATCATTTTTCATTCTTCATGGGTGCAAAGAAAAAGATCCACATATTAAAAAAAAAAAAAAAGATGGATTTTCCCCTCGATTTTCTCCCTAATTTAGTCGTGTCCCATCAAGGCAGCAACTAAAGACCAGGGAGGGAACAGACTATCGAATGCTTCCACGTGACGCCTGTTTCTCACACAGCCTTGTTGGAATGAAGTAATGCACTCAGGGGAAAGCGCTATCCGCCCCTTCCACTTGCGTGATGTTTACAAAATAGTGAAATTTTTTTTATTTTATTTTTTTTACATTTAAATCATTTTAGTGACTCGGTTCTATGAATCTTGTTCATCAAAATGAACAAATTTTCTTTGTTCTTTTGTTCAAAAATAAAATAAAAACAGACACCCAACACGTCTACATACACAAACGTTGGCACACGTAATGACAATATCACAATGCAGCTAAGGACATATTATGATAAACAGAATGAGCAGCTCACCATCGTATCTTCTGGTCCGAGTCGTTCGTTCTTTCGCGTCTTCATAGCGTCTATGGGAGTCACATGGCAAAAGAATAAAAGACTCAAAGGTAACGACTCATTTCTGTGTCCTGTACATAATTAACGGAGGTTTTGCGATGCGTTTTGCGCACTTGTTTTTGACTAATCGTCTTTAATACATAGTAAATAAAATGCATTTATCTGAATTAGCATGGGAATAGCACTTTTTTTTTTTTGCTCAACTTATCGATTATATCAATTTCATATCACACGCAATCCTTCTCAGCCCTCTTTTCTTTTCTTTTCTTTTTTTTCCCCACGACTATCATATCTCCAAGTGACACATTCCTTCAAGAGGCAAACAAAACTACAGAGGGACCCTCGCTTTCATCTCGCCCTTCCTTTCAGTTCCTCTTTCATAACCAGACATGAAAAGTCTCGCTGAGCCGCTAATGAAATAAACTTCACTATGACGGTGTAAAATATCTCTCTGATGCCGTGGTGCCGGCGTGGCTCCTTGATCCTTGGCATCTGTTCCTGCTTATTTAATCCACAGCCAGACTCTTGTTCTCATCTTTAGATCTGTGAATTCAGCACGATGGACCATGAGAAATCGTACTTAATTAACATGGGTTAATTGATATAAAATTGTACAGACCGTTTGGAAACGATTGCATGTTTTTTTTTTTTTTTGAGAAATGGAACGTATGTGGTATATAGTAGCGTCTGAAAGTCTGCCACTTGTACAGTATATCATATTACATGAACTAGATTACGTCTGGAATCTAATCTGGATTATGCAATCTTTTTGCAAAGGGACGCATAGTGTGGAGCATTTACTGTAATAATACGCCTGATCACATTAGTTATTTTTTTTTTTACACACTAATCTTTTAATTCTACCTTTAATGTCTGTATTAATGCAATAGATTTACTAGCGAAACAAATTAAACAAATATCTAGCATAATATCTATATCCAGTAGGTATATTACTTCGAGATAGTTTAATTTGTTTATGCAGTTTATTGCATTAATTGCATTATACAGTATATTTATTTATTTCGTAATGTTGTATAAAATAAATAATTCAAATTAAATACATAAAAAATGTAGAAGTTCTACAAAATTAATCAATACGTGTGGACCAATCAAGGCTCAAATATCCATTGCAAATAAATAAAAAAATATTACAAACTGTACAACTGATCAAAAAAGAGGAAGCAGAAAACCATATATTTAAAAACAAACACATTATTTGAGAGTAGCTTAAAGAGAAACTCCTACATCGTCCTATTTACCTCTTAATTCTGTATCCATTATTTCAGCTTTAACCCACAAAACTGGCATCTTGAAATCTATCCAGTCTTATAATGTTTAGCCGAGTTAATGATCTTAAAGGATCTAATGTTCACATCAAAATGTTCGTTTTTTTTTTCTTTGTGTGTATTTAAAGAATATTTCATTAATCTGCCTTTGAAGCAACATGAAGTACCCGATGAAGTTCTTATCTCTTTTTGCACTTTTATTAGAACCAGCAAAACAAGCAAAGCTAATGAAACCAAACAAACCAGTTAGTTGGGGGGGGGAAAAAAAAGGGAACATGACCATATTAGAGAGCGCCCCTAAGCAAATCGACAGTAAGAGATGACATTACTGATTGCGTTACACTTTACTCGTGTGATTTGTAATCAGTACCGGTGATCTACCCAGGACACAATCATACCAGGAAATCACGAGGTCGGCTTGTCCTTGCGTGACAGTAAACATCATGCAGCCAGTTACCTGAGGAAAAAAAAAAAACACACACACACACACACACACACCAGCATACACATTTTCAATTTGTGAGCCCTCAGAGGAACAGTAGACATCGCTATGATGGATCTGTGCCTCTGTGAGAAGATAAGATCCATGTCTGGCTCGGTCACTGTTTATCTTTGGAGAGGCTGAGCACGATGGCTCCAGGATGAAGATTCCTCTGGAGGCGCAGGGAGCAGACTTTAAACGTCTTGATAAATATCACTTCTTTTTTTTTTTTTCCAGTAGGTCATGTGTCAGCATTAAACCTGAAAATCAAGTGTGCTACAGTATAAATGACGGTGTGAGAAACGTTCGAAAGTTTTGCGTTTGATGGATTTTTTTCCGTCAGAACAGGAACAGTAACGTCTCAGTGTGAACATGCACGCAGCTAGAATTTGATTTCAAAATCTCAAGCTGATTTAGTCTGGACTATACTGTATGTGGTCGTGGGGAAAATAGTCAGAAGTACCATGGTTGCGTCCTTTATAAATAAATAAAAACAAGCCTATTGAGTAAATGGTAGCCTAGATGAGCTGAATATGACTTAAACATGATATACAGTAAAGAGAAAATTCTTTATACTCATAACCCTTAAGGCTACCTCAGTATTGGGCACCTCCCTGGTGTGTTTGTAGTTGGTGGTGGAGAGAAGGATCCTGCACAAGCTGTTACCCATCAAACATCCCCTCGTCAATCTACTGTCTAAACAGCAGAGCACTTTCACTGAGAGAAAAAAAAAAAACGTTCCAGGAAGTCTGTTCTGCCGACTGCAATTAGACTTGACACCAACGCTGAGTCAGGAGAGGGATCTCCGTCTCCGACATCAGGTGCTTAAGTCCTCACATACATACTGTACAATCATCATGCACATGTCCAGGACATAGAAGTCGTGTCTACTGTATATCAATAACAGAAAGATGGTTCTGACCCATGTAGGGACTAAATATCTCTTTCAATGAAATCTCAACGTTTTAAACATTGGAGGAACTGAAACCAGTATATCTGTTTGTACTGTCTGTCTGTCTGTCTGTCTGTCTGTCTGTCTAGCCAGAATTTAATGGAATTTTTTGCAGTACTTGGGTATCAGCCTGATGTTAAACCTGCACCTTAAATTACTTAACAATTTTATTTAGACACGACGTCATGAGCAGTTCAGTGCCAGATTATAAATCGCAAGTTTTACAGCGTTCTTCACATGCATCAAAACTGTGGACAGAATTTCATTTCATCAACTTTTACAGTATTTAGATCTCTGCCTGAAGTTTAACCTGCGATATTACACTTATGTGCCGGATTTAATGATCTACTTTAATATGATCTCCTAATGCGCTACTGTCTCAATGTAAACAAACACCGGCACCAATAGATATTAATTAGAAAAGATAAACTGAATATTTTTACTGTTATTAGTTCAGATTTTCACTTTGGCTGAAATAACAGCGCTGAAGTGGTAGAAGTGAATTTGGAGTCGTTTTAAGACGAAACCTCATCGACTTTTTCCATTTCTCATCTGTGATTCTCTCTCCGGTTACCAAACAGGGAGTGTATTTGGGTGATGACAAAAGAAGTACAACTTCTTTGGATTAATAAGAGACAGACAGACAGACATGTACGTGGGCTTCCACCTGATAATAATAATAATAATAATAATAATAATAATAATATCACTGATTACATTAAAGATCATCAGATTATTATTCTACAAACTCTAATGTGTAGTTTTTCAGATTCCCACCTGACTGTACTGTTGTAAACAGTATATCATAGTTAAAAAAAATAAAAATAAAATTTTTTTTAGAACTTTTCTCATTATGATTTTGAACGTTGTTCTTGACGCTTTTTGCTTGTATGTTGTTGTGTAATCTGTGAACTGGGTGCCGTAACATTACAATTTCCTTTTGGGATTAATAAAGTACTCATCTGTCTGTCTGTCTGTCTGTCTGTCTGTCTATTACTGCCACGTGTATGGAAACAGAAGCACATTCTAATCAAGACTAAAGCCTTTATTTACTGAAGTGACTTTCTAGATCTTTCTGTCACGAAGGTAGAATGTTAGTGACCAAGTTGCTCTGGTGTTCTCTCGACTTTCACAGCAGGGCTACAAACACATGAATCTTTTAGCAGCTCAAATCAATCTCTCATGAGTTCTCTTTGTTTAGACGTGCAGTGTACTAGAACAGCATCTGGGTTCAACTTCTTTATTTGTATTCAAACAAAATACGTCCTCCAAGTCGGTTAGATCAACAGTAAAACTTTCCGTTTATTCTGGACTTTTTCCATCCGCGAACAAAAAATGAAATATGACCAGGGTTCTCTTGCTGCATCACAGCATTTACGTACAGTATAACGTCATTATTCACTTTCCAAGAGGATAAATTGAAATATCAACACCATAGAGCCAATGTACTGTACAGGTTCGGCTGGTATCCATTCGTTCATAACGACAAATTAAAGGAGAAGAAGAAGAAAAAAAGAGCATTAACGTGTTAAGCGTTCGGACCACCACAAACTACCAAAACAGCTTCAGTGTGCCTTGGCTGAGATACTACAAAATCTCTGGATTGTAACTGAGTGATGAACACCATTCTTCTAAAAGATCTTCCTTCAGTTCTTGTTCTCTTGTTAAAATATTAAATACTGGAGGCTAATTACAGGCCAGTCGTAATGGTCAGCTCTCCAGGGTCGTCTCGCACCTCCAGGCTCCGGATTCGATTCCCGGCTCGGGTCTGTGTGCATGGAGTTTGCATGTTCTTCCCGTGCTTGGTGGGTTTCCCGGGTACTCCGGTTCACATGCACATTGCCGTATCCCAAATTGCTCATAATGTGAATGTTGACCAAAGGTCCTATGATAGTCATAAAAATGGGAATAAACACAATGGTCACCATTGGCCTCCACGGCCCCTAGTTGGACTACGCAGGTCCCCAGATGGATGGATGGAATTACAGACCTTAGATAAAATGAGCTTCCTTCGAGTTTGAGCAACCCAGCATTAAAAACTAGACAATAAAAGAAAACCTTGTGAATAAAAATGTAGAAAATTAAACCAAACCTAGGGATTTTTCAGAGTGAATCTAGCAAGTGAAGGAAAATGTCACATAGGGCAGATTAGAGAGCCGCACCACGAGATGTAATTTTTAAAAGAGCCTTTCACAAGACTTCTCAGGGGGTCAATGGGGGCCAGTTAGTGAGAGTGCTTATGAGACACGCATGGGAAGACCTTCCGGTTTGGAGATAGCGTGGGGTTATTAATCAGGAACTAAAAAGAAAACTGAAAACACAAAACAAACAGAGCTCTGCTGTCTCCTCGAGACCGGACAGGGCTGTGGAAAAAATGAAAATAAACTCTGTAACCTCTCGGGGGCGTTCGCCCTTACTGAGGATTTATATGTGTTTTACAGTAAACTTTGAGACCGAGAACGCGCGCTGAAGATGTCGACCGGGTCTTTTACCTTTGTCTCGTCTTGAATGTGCACTTTGACTTGAACGCACATTTTGCGTTACAGAAAATCTATGAAGCACTTGCCAATAGTGATGCGTCGTTCATGAAAGATTCGTTCTTTTTGAACAAATCTTTAACGTGACTCAGAAGAACGAGTTGTCCCGGGGAGTGATTCGTTCATCTTCTACTTGGCGCGCATGTGCAAATCATCGCGGAACCTCCGTAGGTTATGGACAGGAAACAGAATCGAACGGTTCTCAACGAATCTTCTAGTCCGAGTCGTTCCTTCTTTTGTCACGTGACTCCCATAGACACTCTGCAGTGCAATAGATTCAAAAGAACGAATGGACTAGAAGATATGACGGTGAGCTGCTCATTCTGTTTATAATATGTCCTTAGCTGCATTTTCATTACTGGAACTAGAGCCAAAAATTTTATGTACAGTATGTAGACGTGTTGGGGGTCTGCTATCATTTTATTGTATTTCTGGTCAAAAGAATGAAATGATTTGATCATTTTGATGAACGAGATTCAAAGAACCGAGTCACTAAAATGATTCAAACTTCCCATCACTACTTGCCAACCTAGCATGTAAGAGCTAATGTAACAAGTGAATCAAAGCTAATACTGAAAGTTAAAGCTAGCCTAGCATATTTGGCCTAATCTAAATTAAAAAGCTAATCTATCAGACTGAAAAAAAATCCCATGAATAAAACCCATAAGAAATTGAATTATGATACAGTATAAAACATTTTATAATATATGAGATACTTCGGACATTACCATGGTAGGCCATGCTGCCATAGGGCTTTATGTGGGTACTGTGGTAGTACTATGGTGTGTAACACAGTACTTTGGTGAACACTTTTTACTTAGTACTTATTGGGTACCACAGCAACCAAAACGTAGCTGGTATTTAATATTGTATGTTTATACAAACTGTAGCATATTAGATATGTTAGTACAGACAGTGACAATATGTGTAGCACATTTTTGACAGTATCCTACGGTGTGTTCTATAGTATGTAGTACCATATACAGTACCATGCTATAGTACACACTAAAAATGCTGGGTTGTTTTTACTACCCAAACGCTGGGTTGCCTCTGTTGGGTAATTTTTCTGGGTTATTTACAGGGAGTTGGGTACTTTTTTTTTTAACCCAGCTTGCTGGGCTGGAGTTGGGTTAGCTAGTGACAGCTAACATCACAAACAAGACCGCCCCTCCCCCGAAGTTCACCGGTGTATTGAGTGGCTGTGTCAGCTTCGTGTCTGTTTTTTGGTCTTCCTCCTCACGCATTTAAGAGGAAATGTAAACTTTAAATATAAGGTCTGTATACACACTTTCACTCACCTATGACTGAATTTGTTCACTGTATGTAACATTTATTACTGTTACCACGTTAACGTTACACTCAAACTTTCAGCCTGGTCTGTGCTATAGCATGCTAGTTTATCTGACAATGGCTGCTAGCGAGCCAAACCAAAGACCCCGACCTGTGTATGAAAGAAACTGCAAAATTGTCTGAGCTTTTTAGCTTTCTTTGTAGATGCTTGCAGGGTGTATGAAGGTGGTGAAGTGATGAATGAAAGCTAAACTGTTCACTGTAGTGCCAGCATGACGCTAGCATTTAGCTAGGTTGCTTGCGTTAGCAACCACATATAAAAAGCTGAGGTGTTACAAAACACTAATCTTCTTACAATTGTGCAGACTAGCCAACCCTCTCGATTTTTCCATAAACTTTTACTTTCTTTAATTTCTTTCTTTCTAAGTTTGGAACGAACACCGTGGAATATCTCCAGCAGGCTGAAGTGTCACAGACGAACCCCTACATCCTGATGTTGGGAGATGATGACCAGCGCTGCTCTCAGGCATTAGTGCTTCTGAATAATAGTATCGTAATGATGTCTATGTTGAACTTGTTTTGTATTATCTGATCTTGTGCTTTTGAAAAATAAATATAAATATTTTTTCTATGATTTGTACAATTAATTGGGTGTTGTTTTTTGCATATATGTATGGTTTGCAAAACTTAGTTTTTTTTTTTTTTTTTTTTTGTAATAGACCAGTATATCAAAGTAATTTAACTGTTTAAACTGTTTTACCCATAGACATGTAAAACTTGCTGGGTTAAATAAATAACCCATATTGCTGGGTTAAATTAACCCAGCATGTAGTTGGTCCAATATGTATCCAGCAGCTGGGTTAAAAACAACCCAGTTTGGGTTGTTTTTAACCCGGCATTTTTTAGAGTGTACATATACCTTAGTACCAAAGTACGTAATATGGTACAACCTATCAAATTAAACCTAGGAAATCTAGTGCAAGCTGCAATTCTCCAACAGCGGATGGAACAAGTACTCCATCCGTAGTGTTTAAAAAAAACAAACCTTGTACCTCCAGGGTCCGGGTTCAATTCCCCATCTCTGTGTGCAGTACAGTACTGTCCAAAGGCATGCAGATTAGGCTAACTGACATTCCCCGAAGTGGCCTTAGTGTGTGAATGAGCTAAAAATAAAGGTGTATAGACAGTGACAATAACTGTTCTGGGGTTGTTTCCCAAATAGCATAAAAT
>JAAGKR010002199.1:89168-101065 GCA_011419295.1 Clarias macrocephalus
TATCGTAATGATGTCTATGTTGAACTTGTTTTGTATTATCTGATCTTGTGCTTTTGAAAAATAAATATAAATATTTTTTCTATGATTTGTACAATTAATTGGGTGTTGTTTTTTGCATATATGTATGGTTTGCAAAACTTAGGTTTTTTTTTTGTAATAGACCAGTATATCAAAGTAATTTAACTGTTTAAACTGTTTTACACATAGACATGTAAAACATAAAAATAATAAAAACCTATTTGTGAGGTAGAATTTCCTCAGCATTATAGTTAAATATGACCCGGCATTTGGATTGAATATTTTACCCATCTTGCTGGGTTAAATAAATAACCCATATTGCTGGGTTAAATTAACCCAGCATGTAGTTGGTCCAATATGTATCCAGCAGCTGGGTTAAAAACAACCCAGTTTGGGTTGTTTTTAACCCGGCATTTTTTAGAGTGTACATATACCTTAGTACCAAAGTACGTAATATGGTACAACCTATCAAATTAAACCTAGGAAATCTAGTGCAAGCTGCAATTCTCCAACAGCGGATGGAACAAGTACTCCATCCGTAGTGTTTAAAAAAAACAAACCTTGTACCTCCAGGGTCCGGGTTCAATTCCCCATCTCTGTGTGCAGTACAGTACTGTCCAAAGGCATGCAGATTAGGCTAACTGACATTCCCCGAAGTGGCCTTAGTGTGTGAATGAGCTAAAAATAAAGGTGTATAGACAGTGACAATAACTGTTCTGGGGTTGTTTCCCAAATAGCATAAAATGAATAATGCATGATGTAGGTGTAAAGTCATTTGTTCCACACACAAGTCGTGTCCTTGGTCAGGGGTTATAGAGGGATTTGGGATTCAGCGTTGTGTTGTAAGCTAGTTAGCTGGAAAACACAAAATTGGTAAACGCTTAGCCTAGCAAAAACCTTGTGACGTTTTTAATGGAACATTAAAGTTTGGTTACATGCAAACATGAGTGTTATTCAATATATCATTTAATCCTAACATTTTACACCATATCACTATTTATACTGCAGATACGGGCATTGGTGGCTCAGTGGTAGGTCTCTTGCCTCGAGGTCTCTGATTCGATTCCCACCCAATTCCTAAACCCCAGCTACTGGATGCAGTGCCGATCCCAAGGCCAAATAAAATAGGAGGGTTGCATCAAGAAGGGCATCACACAAAACCTGTGCCAAGTTGTTGTGCGGATCAGATGGTCCGCCGTGGCGACCCCTTGAAGGGAGTGGCGGAATGACTAACACCGCCAACAACTATTCATACTATAGGTGACTTTTTAAAAATCATCACAATTTCATGATTGGGTTTTTCTTTTCCAAGCCGTATCTTATAACCACATGACCTCCAATGTTGAATATATTTACTATGAAATAAAGTCACCAGATCTTCAGAAACATTTCAGTACGTTGAGTATTTTGCTCCTTTATGCCCAGAAGGTCACTCATATCCAGGGGTCTGAGTGATGAAAATGAAACGCCTAAAGTAGGAAAGTTCACAGTCCATTCTCAGCCATCAGCTCAGTGTGTCCTCTGTATGTAGGGCCACACACACACACACGCTCCCTTCACTCAGTACACCGGTGAGGGTCCTGATGCTATCCGCTGCCCACAAAGACACCACTGGGGCTGTTCGCCCACCAGCAACAGGAAGATGGCTGAGCAGATTGGCCTGTAAGAGGATAAACGTTCCATTCATGATTCACCAGGACGGAGATGTAGTTATGCATATATGGATATCCAGGTGTCTTTGTGAAGAGGATGAAAGCGTGATTCATTACGGCATGTTTCATCAGATTATGGAACATTATAATGAATCCAAGGAATTCAAAAAAAAAAAAAAAAAAAAAACAAGCATGTTTTTCTGATAAACTCATCATTATGGTGAAAACTCCAAATTTTCCTTCGGATGCTAGATGAATCCTTATATGAAAGAGTGCAATTAAGATTGTATGTTACTCACCTGGAGGTTTCTATACTGCATAATGTGTGTGGTGGGGGCAGGTTACAAGCTTCACAGGGGCAGATACATGAATCAGAGTTGATCACGGGGGTCAAAACACAGCTAGGCAAAGTTAAATAGTGATCATCTTTAATGTGAAATGAGAAACAGGGCTAAACCCAATAAACCACTGAACTAAGAACAAAAACAATAATCAATTGATGCAACAATATGATAAGATTCAGCAATGATGGACTGCTACAGTAGAATATGTATAGCAGTCATCAGCTGATGGATCTTTCCCAAATTCCTGAATGTGATCTCAAATTTGTGCAAGCTTCAGTTTGTAGAAAATGATACAATAAGTACCATAGTATTCACCAAAGTATTTTGTACACACCATAGTACTACCACGGTACTACGGTTTGTACAGTACTATAGTTTACCATAGTAAAACTTCTTATGGATCGATACCTTCGGAACTTGGGGAGTCACTTTTGAACAAAAAGAATTACATATTTTTGATAGGCTCCTACTGTAGTACATGTTTCATCGTACCCTACTAAGGTACATGATAGAACCGAGTACCATTCTATAGTACATTGTACCAAAGTATGTATGTACCATGGTAGACCCATATACCATAAAGTGTTACATCTACTGTATCAGCAAACAAGTACTACAGTACTGTCAAAAAACGATGTTACTATATACCATGGTAGAGATGCCATCAGATACCATAGTACCTACAGTATACTATGCATAAAATTTGATGTCACAGAGTTGAGTGACCAAGCACTGTCCCAGAACAGAATTCCCTGGAATGTGGGAAAGGCTTTTAACATTGAATAAATGTTAAAAGCCTTTCCAACAAACCACTGGAGGGTAGACAGGACTAGAAGAGAAACCAAACCACATGCACTGGGGAATGGCTGCACAATAGGAGGAATCCTAGAAATCCTACATACTTCAACTGCCAGAGAGCTTCTTGGGGTTTTCAGCGAGATTCTTAAAGGGCACTTTGATACTGAATACATTTACAAAAAAAATTCTTGTCCTGTTTGATATTTAAGAGTCCTTGGATTTTTATAGGGACTTTTGGAAAGCTTTGTACCAGGAAGCACTGTTTTAAGTTTCTCCAAGAACGACAAATTAAAGAACACATTTCATGATTTTACTTCTTACTGCTTTCTGGCACCATTACCTGAATGTAGTTTTACAATTATAAAGTATAAAAATCTAGCAGTATTGTGTTAGCCGGCATGGTGGCGTAGTGGGTAGCACTGTGTCTGGCACTTCCAGGGTCCGGGTCCGATTCCTGTTTCTGTGTGCATGGAGTTTGCATGTTCTCCCTATGCTTGGTGGGTTTCGCAGTCCGAAGACATAAATCTTTCCCAAATATCAAATACCTCACCTCATCAGACATGACGATAGAGTGATTCGCCAAAACAGGAAGCATGATGTATGACAGGAGGTTAAGCCTCGGGTAATGGAGATGAGGACAAAGCAGATTCCATCAGAGCTGGACCTCAATGGAATTCGCTTTAAAATGCTTCAATATTCCACCAGCTCCTCCTCAAAACTGTATCATTCAATGAATATTAACAAATAGCGATTCTAGCAGAGCTTGAATATAGAATGAAAATCTCCATGTTGATATACGGCACCATATCTTATCGTGTCACATAAACTCTTAATCCAAGAGGGCGAAAACAACCTTTAAACATTTCTCCAGCGAATCATTGGTGAAATGTTCCCAGTAATATTTATTTTTTACCCCCAAACTGGCAGACTGTTCTAATCGACCAGAGACTCCCTGCCAAACCAGAGAGCTGCATTCCCCATCACTTTACAAGTTCTTACCGCTATAGCCATCTGGAACCTGAAGATTCCAGCCCAGTTCCATGATTATGCAGCTGTGAGAACTCTGTCTGAGCCCGATGGATGAAGAGAGCAGGAAACTGAATGACACAAATGAAGTATTTTAATTGGAACGGAGCGATTGCTTGGAATAATTTGTCATGCATGAATTGGTTAACAAAACGGCTGCCAGAATGGTGTTTTTACACCCAGAGCTGTTTCAGGTCCCAGTTCTGCAGCTGTATAAATGATGCACCTGGTGATCTTTACTGAGCTCCAGACACCAGGATTAGTTTAATTTAGTTTAATATCGTTTTCAGCATTTTTCAGAAATGGCATATAAGGGTAAGGAAATAAAGATGTATGTGTAATAGTGGCACTAACAATCTTGTTAAGTCAGATACCACACACCAGGCTCTTTTTTATATCCAGTGAGACCTCTGTTTTTCTGTGCTTGTAAATTTCCATCAAATAAAATTAAGTATTCAACACAAGACCAAATCAAAAACTCTGACAACTCAAAACAAAACCCATCCTCTTCTATATGACTGTCATGGATCTAGCTGGTGGGGTTGGCTAGACCGGCTGATGGTGTTGCCGTGGGCATATATGGTATGTACGCAGAGGGGTGTGCAAACAGACAGTCTATTAACAAAACTCAAAAACATTGAAACAAAAACAAACTCAAACTAACACTAGGGCTCAGGAAAGACATCGGGAACGGCGCGCTAACACAGAGGACTGAGAACTGACAAAGAACAGAGGACTAACACAGGGGACTGACAGAGAACTAGGGATGAGGAAACATGGAGCTGGAGCTAACCAAGGACACATAGGGGAACAAGAGACAAGACTGGACAGGACGTGGCTGGAACTAGGGACAGAGACTGGACCGGAGAGACTGGACCGGAGAGACTGGACCGGAGAGGACCAGGGGCACAGAGACTAGAGACAGAGACTGGACAGGAGGGACAAAGACTGGACAGGACTAGACAGGACCAGGGGCACAGAGACTAGAGACCAGATGGGTTAGTGGTTAGTGAGGTTAGTAGCTACATGGAATACTGGGGACACTGGATGCTGACCTAACCGGGTTAGTGGCTAACTGGGTTAGTACTGACTTAATAGGGGGGGAACTGAACACAAAAGGCAGGGCACACATGAGGCTATACCAAACTAGCGGCTAAACTACTAGTGACCAGAACCACTAGGAGTCAATCCCACTAGAGGCTAGCCTACTGGAGGCTAACCCTACTAGCCGTCTTGGCCTACTAGCGGCTAACCCTGCTAACGGCTTAGCCCTCATGTGGCTACACATACAAGGGAAGTTTTAACCAAAGAACTAAACAAGAAGACTGACACTGGGAAGACACAGAACAGTACTTACACTGTACACAGGAGGAGACACAGCCTAGCTAAACATGAAACAGGACAGCTCCATGAATCCAGTAACACAAGGAGTATAAAGAAAACTAAACTAGAGCCCTCTTGAACACAGGGTACACAATATAACTAAAATAGAAAACTCAAAGAACCAAAAACCAAACAAAAGGAATGCCCACATGACAGTATACATATATATATACATACATACATACATACATACATACATACATACATACATACATACATACATACATACATACATACATACATACATACATACATACATACAAACAAACAAACAAACAAACAATGCTCGACCCAGTTTCCCAGAACAAACTGCTATTTATAGAAACTTTAATGAGCCACCTCAGTTCAGGTGAGCCCTCATCAGGTGCCTTCTGGGAAACTGAGTCGACCAATAAAAACTACAGACAGACACAGTGACCTCTAGTGGAGGTTCCTAACAATGACACGGAATAGTCAGATTAGAAATCATTATTGTTCTATAACTATGTGCTGCATTTACTGTACTATAATTCAAACCTATGTGTTATAAGGATGTTTAGTGCGATATCTTCAGTCCTGAGTACAACAAGTCCCCTATATACAAACATTTGAGTTATGAACTGTTGAAAATACAAACATGCATTCCTGCATGTTCCATCACGGAAGTTAGATCACATGTCTGTGTACAGTGCATGGAAAGTATAAACAGCAGTTCACTTCTTCCACATTTTGTTATGTTACAGCTATGTTTTTCTATATGGATTAAATCCATTATTTTTCTCAAAATTCTACAAACAATACCCCATAATGACCATGTGAAAGAAGTTTGTTTGAAATCTTTGCACATTTATTTTTTAAAAATCACATTCACAGCCTTTGCAGTGACACTGGAGATGTTTCTACAACTCGATTGGAGTCCACGTGTTGTAAATTCAGTTGATTGGACATGACTTGGAAAGACACACACCTGTCTATACAAGGTCCCACAGTTTACAGTGCATGTCAGAGCACAAACCAAGCCATGAAGCCCAAGGAATTGTCTGTAGACCTTTGAGACAGGATTGGATTGAAGCACAGATCTGGGTAAGGGTACAGAAAAATCTCTGCAGCATTGAAGGTCCAGATGGAATAAATGGAAGACGTTTGGAACCACCAGGACTTTTCCTAGAGCGGGCTGCCTGGCCAAAGTGAGCGACTGCAGGAGAAGGGCCTTAGTCAGGGATGTGACCAAGAACCCAGAGCTCCGGTGCTTCTATGTGAAGAGAGAAGAACCTTCCAGAAGAACAGCCATCTCTGCAGCACACCACCAATCAGGCCTGCATGGTAGAGTTGCCAGATGGAAGCCAATCCTCAGTAAAAGGCACATTAAAGGTGGCTGGAGTTTGCCAAAAGGCACCTGACCTTCTCAGACCATGAGAAACAAATATTTTTTTTGTTGAAGCACCTTTGCTTCAAGATGGTTTTTCTTCTGGAACATCCTGTGAATATGTTCCGGATGCACTTTACATCATCACGTGCGTGCAGTACACAGCTACAGTAGTAGCAATAAAGCTCGCACTGCTAAAAAGTGGCAAGTAATAACGATGAAGGCAAAAGTGAAAATAATTGAGAGAATAGAGCGTGGTGAAAAGATGGCAGACATCTTTTAACATGAATCATTCAACCATCGGTATGATTCATAGAACAAGGACAAGATCATGAAACATGTTGGTTTTACATTGTGTATATCCAATTATGTTAGTATTTTAGTCCCTACAGTATACAATGTTGGTTGGACTTGGTATGAGACGGAACTTATTGGGGATTTACTGTACCATACAAGGATATATTTTATGATTGCAAAATCAACTATTTGGTACAAATCTGCAGGATCAAAGGGAGATTATTGACTTTGATTCTTAAGTATGGCCTTTTTTACCAAAGTTTTTTTTTTTTAAACATTCATGTATGAGGATAAACTCGATCAAACATGTGACAAAAGCGCCAACATATATAAGCTTATCATATTGAATCTATGTATCGTCAAATAATTTTTAGCAAAATCTCATTCATGTTCCTGTCCCAATCTTCCTCCACTTTAAATTCGTAGGAGCAGATGTAAAGACATGGTGTTCTTCCTGTGGGTTTAACACCATTTTATCCTCATCCAGCTGCTGAGATGGTCAAACCCAATTTAGAATTCTCGGCATCGTCTGTGTTGAGCCAAACCAGAAGACTGCCACAGCTTACAAACATCTCTGTAACCAATCCATCACCTTTCACCTCGTTGACCCCAGTAAAGGTGTCACTTTACCTGCTGGCATTCTGAGACTGTGGTCAGTGTGTTCAATTTACCTCTAAGCTGTTAATGTCTCAGTGAGGAAACTTTGAACATGGCATCCAAGGTTGTGGCCACAACCACTATAAATAGACAATGTCAGGATCAAGGGGTTTGGGATGACTGTGGTTATGAAGGGATGGTTTCCGTTTTGTCCTTTTTTTTGGCAGGAAAGAAGACACAGATAGAAACCGTCTATTTATGGCTGTGTTGGAAAAGAGTAAAGGAGCCGATTCAATAAACAGGAGCTGGCGGTTTATCGAACTTCACATGCGAGAAGATCAAGAAATGGTGCTCTGACCTTATTTAGGGTCATCATAGGGTCATCAGATGGGGAAGACATCTGCAAAGTGGTCTCCAGGCAGGAAAATGAACTGTGGCTTCAAAGCCAAGGTCAGAGAAGGTCAAACTGTACCCAGATTGCTTGGAAAAGCCTCACCGCCAATGTTTAACGTTTCAGTGGGGCTTTGTCATTGTTTGGGATTCTCTGGAGTAATTCGGGGAGGTTTTCTGAGAGCTTACACATGTTGGATGTTTAGGAATCGTTTGATAGTAAAGAGGTTGGATGGATAAACACTTACCTAACACTTTAATAAGAACATCTGAACTGTGTGACAGCAAAATGAGATAACTCCATTTTTGCAAAGTATTCTGGATGTTTAAAACTGAGAGGTTTAAGGCTTTAAAATGAGATTATAAACATACAGTATGTGTGTGTTAAATCCATACTGTTGTGGCAATCATGTACATACAGATCAAGAGTTTCAAATAGGAATTACATCAAACATCAGTGGACATTGCTGCCTGAAACTAGACAATCGAAGTCCATCACGCTAAAGGTTGTGCATCTTTGAGATGCTTTCCGACCCGCCATGGTTGTAAAGAGTTGCAAAGAGTTACGTGGTTTTTTCCGTAACCTTCCTACCAGCTAGAACGAGTCTGGTGATTCCTTCTCATCAATGAGGCATTTCCACCTTCAGACCTGCTGCTCACTTGATGTCTTTTGGTTTTTATTTCATTGTGCATAAATTCTAGAGGCTGTTTTTCAGAAAGGATATATGGTTACGCTAACAGACCTGCTATCTGGCTAACTAATTGCATGAGGTCGTTTCGGCGCGTGTTTATATGAAACTGTTTCAAGTGTGCTGCTTTTTTTCCCCCCCCTCACGGTGAGCTCGGATGTCAGGGAGCCAATGCAAACAAAACGCAGCCAGTCTCCCTCGGCTCTCCTGTTAAAAGCCATTTGATGAACGTGGCACGGGAAATCCCACACTTTTAACTGCAGCATCGTTGAAACATACGGCACATACTTCAGATGCTATCTCGCAGATGTGAAGTGGAAAACAGAGGTGTGATGGACTCCTGGTGTGGGAGATAGCTCAGGCAGATATCTCGTCTGTGCATTCGTGGAATGTGTGCTGGCAGCATGGCCGTGCTTGCCTTTGTATGCCGTGGAAGGAGGCTGTAAGGGTTGAGAGGACCTCTTACATGCACTGTGCACTTCATTCAACACTCAAGATGAATGCCTAAAGGTCTTAAGGCTGATTTGAATGTTGTACAGGAAGCACTTGGCATGTTTGCTGCTTTATCCTTACAAAAGACATAACTATTAGTTATTGTGATAGGTGTTGATTGATTTTCTAGGTTTTAAATTGCATGTACGTATGAGGTCCGTTCAAGCTAGATTAATGGCGCAAATACTGTAATAGAACACAGTAACAGAACACATGAGAATAAAATCTCTTTATTTTCCCATATAACCCCCTGCTACAATAATGAACTAATCCCAGTGTTCTTCGATACCATTAAGGCAGAAAGTTTTCTCAGTACGCCGAGGCCACGATCGGACTGCCGGCTTCATGTCTGAATTGCTGGCCTCTCAGGGCCTCCTTCAATGGCCTGTACGGAGGATGTGGCAATAAATCCCAGCCAAGTTCCTGTAACATGCAAGTGGTGTTGGTGAATAATTGTGTGTACAGTTCCCATAGACAGATGCGTCTCTTACACAATTTGGCGACAATTTATCTGTCAGTTTTCAAGGACCAGGCGTTCCACTCGCAGAACGGGATACGAGCGACCTCGGACCGGGATGGTCAGTTACGGATGTACGATGTTCTTTAAAACGTAAACCGTTCAAATGTTTAACCTCAGTTAAGAGTCTCATCACCGTACTGTCTTCATGCACACAAAAAAGCACAAGTCCCAGTTTGACCTGAGCACCCCATTTATATATTTATAAAAAATATATATCAGATATATTTCTGTTCCTTAGTTGTTTTTTACATGGCCACAGTGCAGTGGTCTTCCTTGCCTTCAAGGACATACAATTGTTTTTTTTTTTTTTTAAGTTTTTTTTTTTTTTAAATATGATATTTATAACATCTGGCTAAAAACTAAGCATTAAAATGTTTAAGCGGGAACACATTACCTTCGACGATGTAACATTTTTAATATAAACATTAAATTTGTACATTATTTATATCTGATTAATAATACTAATGTTATATTTGACATTTATTATCAATATATACAGCTATCAAATGTTGAACTATAACTTTTAGGTAATGCTAATCTCATTAGCTTAACATTAGCTTGGTGCTTCAATAGTTGGTAATATTAACTTTTATAGTATTGTAAATTACACTCCTCACTGACGCACATGGGGAGTGAAGGCTGGCTCGTGAAGTCCGATACAATAGAATAGTTAGTGTAAACAAAGAAAGGTCTCAGAACACACGGTCCATCACTGTTTTGGTGCCAAAGTGGCGGCCTACTCAATATTAGGCAGGTGGTCATAATGTTATGGCTGATCAGTGTATTGGTGCTAGTTAGCAAATGCAGTGGCCACATGCTAGCCACATAAGCAATGTTAGCAATGTTAGTCAGTGCTTTTAGCTAACAAACGACCACTGGGTTTGCTAGATAGCTAGCTTAAGTTCATATTACTAGCTAGTACTGTAGCTCGACTCCTAGTGTTGTGTTTGTTAGCATGCTTAGCATAGTCAGCTATTGCTGAAAGTAGCTTTCAGCAATAGCTTTAGCTTAAGTAACATTAAAGATAGGTGGATACTGGTTTGTGTAAATTAATTATACGAGTCTAGCGTTCTAGCAAGTGCAGATAAGTTGAAATCACTGTTTTGGTGTGTGTTAGCCAACTAACATCATCACAGCTACGCAATATAGTCCTGTACTACGTGGGAATCTATAGGGTTTCAAAAGTCATGTATTAAATCATTAATACAGTATAGGAAAGCATGGAAGTGATGATAGCGAGAAACATTTTTTAAGCATTAGCTGCTTGTTTCATGCATGTAGTCTTGTATACTGTAAACCGTGTTGCTGAGTGATGCCTGGACAGATTAGCGTGTGTGAGGGCTGATGCAGGGAGTTACACTCGACTCGTTTTACCCCACAGCAATAAGGTCAGGTGTCAGAGTGTGATGAAATGAGCGAGCTCTCAGGTCTGCAATAACATCACACTGCAGTAAAACCCTGTTACAGCCACTGGCAAACCTCCAGGCCACTATTGACAGAGGTGTGTGTAAATACAGCGGTGTGAACACACACACTTACACTCGTAAACTCATAATGTGCCTGTGTAGCAAGGTGTGATTTACAGCATCTGTAAAAAAAAAAAAATATAATAATTTTAAATAAAAAAAATAAAAACAACTTTTTTAAAAAGTTATTTCACATTTCTCACCATGTGCGTGTAGCAAAAACGTTTGAAGTTACAGAATAATGGTGCCACCTGCTGTTAATAAACTGACATTGCAGTTTAAAAAAAGTGAGAGAACAATTCTCAATTCACAATCCATAGGGTTTGATGTGATGCTGGCCCACTCTATAACAGCTCCAACTCTTCTGTGAGGGCTTTACACAAGGTTTAGGAGTGTGTTTATGGGAATTTTTGACCATTCCTCCAGAAGCGCATTTGTGCGGTCAGACACTAGAGTCTCCGCTCTAGTTCATCCCAAAGGTGTTCTATCGGGTTGAGGTCAGTATATATAATAAAAATATATCATTTTCTTAGATTTGTTCTGCTGGACACAGTTTATGGTAAAGTGAGACTCTTGTACACATTTGCAGGGCAACTGAATATACAGTAAATCTTACACAGGAAATAGTCGACACTGTTCAAACATACGTATGTTACCGACAGTAGGGATTTATTTCAAAAGCTTTATATTGTTATTCTTTTTTTAATAAAATTTATTTCATTTATTTTATCATTTGGAAATGATTACAGCATGTTTTCACCAAATACTTTTTTACTCTTACTTGAGTAATATTTTGGATGACTACTTTTTACTTCTACTTGAGCAATATTATGTAATATTACGTACAGCTATTCTTACTCGAGTACATTTTTGGCTACTC
>JAAGKR010002200.1:0-101023 GCA_011419295.1 Clarias macrocephalus
GATTCGTTCTTTTTGAACGGATCTTTAACGTGACTCAGAATAACGAGTCAACGACTCTTCAAGTCCCGAGTCGTTCGTTCTTTTATCACGTGACTCCCATAGGCGCTATGCAGTGCAATAGATATGATGGTGAGCTGCTCATTCTGTTTATAAGGTGTCCTTAGCTGCATTGTAATATTTTAATTATTGGAACTATAGCCAAAATTTGTGTATGTAGACGTGTTGGGGATCTGTTTATTGAAAATGATAGATTTTATTTTATTCCCGATCAAAAGAACGAAATGAACTAAAAAAAAAGATTCGTTCATTTCTGACCGAGTCCCATCACTAGGTGTGACTACTGAAATATTTAGAGAAAACATAATACTGCGTTTTGATGCCATAATTCAATTGGAGTTTTATATAGAGCGTGGAAAATATGTATTAATCAAATTGATCAGATTGTCCCTGATGAGGAAGCCGAGGCCGACGGTGGCAAGGAAAAACTCCCTGAGATGGCAAGATGAACCAGACTGCACAGGGAACTCATCCTCATTTGGGTGATAACGGCTAGCAGGAATTGTTGCGCAGTCATACAGTGTATTAGGCAGCTGGAAGTTCAATGTAACAGTTGATGTCTTTAAGTTACTATGGAGTCCAGTTCGTTATTGGAGGCTCGGGTAGAATATAGGAAAATCCAGTCCTGAGCAATTGAGTGATATACTGTATATACATCATTTCTCTGCTTTCCCACAATGCTTACGCTATAATATCCCGTATGGTTTTGTTAAGTATATACCATAGTGTAAGGTCTTATTTCTTAAGCGAAGCATACAGTACTTGTCATTTATTACTGATGGAGTGACGGATGTGCAATGGCAGTAACAGAGTGCAAACAATACAACCCTTTTCCTAACTTCAACATTCTCCAAAAACCTTTAAACACATTTACACCACTTACACAGCAGCCGCTGTGTCGCACAGGAAGTCTTGATCATGTGGCAATGCAATTAGGACATCCCAAATGAGGATGGTTTCCCTGTTGAGTCTGGTTCCTTTTAAGGTTTCTTCCTATCGCCATCTCGGGAAGTTTTCCCTTGCCACAGTCGCCGTTGTCTTCATCAGGGACAATCTTATCATTTTGATTCATACAAACTTAAATAGTTATTTTTGTTTGTGTAAAGCGGCTTTGTGACAATGTCAATTGTTAAAAGCGCTATACAAATAAAATTAAATTTTATTGAATTAACTCGTCACGACATCTTGGCTTTTGCCTCTGGAAGTGCCAGAGAATAATCATTTTTTAAGTTTCAAATATGGCATTTATCACATTCTGCTATCAGACTATTCATATTCAGTATACAGTATGTCTGCATAATAAATACTAATGTGAGTTAAGGGAAGGGCATCTGTTAATAAAGTTCGCAACATCTTGTCAATCATTCTATAATTATATGTTGGCTGGTTTATAATTAAGACAGCGAAGTTCATAATGCTGTACCGTGTTCATAATGATCCGTTTGTACATAAACCTTTCTTCCCTGAAAAGAATTTCAGGAAGGTACTGTAAAACATACTTCCTTACTATAAACTCACATACTGTAGATGCCTCAGCCTCAACATGAACCTCGCACCAAATATAGATTATACCATTCAAACTCACATATCTGGTTAAAAAATAAAAAATAAAAAAAAACTTCAGCACTCATCATCTGACATAGTTTAAGTAAGGGTCACCATGATAAGGTCCCTCCTCTGCAGCTGTATAAAAGCACCAGGGTTGAGTTGTTGAAGCTGACAGCTCACTGGAGCCTCGTGTAAGACCAGCTGCCACCTCATGTTAAAGCTCCAAGATCCAGATAAGAACCAGGAGAGTTCCTTTCATGTCAGAAGGAGAAAGACGAAATTTCGATAGAAATTATTAATGTAAAGCCCCTTTGGAGGATGTGTCAAAACTTCCAGTCGCATCATAACATGGAAAATATTCAGCACGTCAAAAACTAAAAGTACTAATCTTAGGGGAATGTGGTATTCAAAACTTTGTATGAATACAAACTTGAATAATTATGTTGAAAAGCTTGACTACACTGTATGGCAAAAAGTATTTGCTCGCCTGCGTTCACATGCATATGAACTTGAGTAACATTGAGTTCTTAATCCATAGGGTTTGATATGATGTTGATATAGAGCTATACCAGCTCCAACTATCCTGGGAAGGCTTTCCACAAGATTTAGGAGTGTGTTTATGGAGTATCATCCCAAAGGTGTTTTATTCAGTTGAGCTCAGGACTCTGTAAAGGCCAGTCAAGTTCTTTAACACCAAACTCGCTCGTCCGTGTCCTTAGGGACGTTGCTTTGTGCACTGGTGCGCAGTCATGTTGGAACTGGTGTGGGGTTGTTTTTCAGGAGTTGCTCTCAGCCCCTTACTTCCACTAAAAGGAACTCTTAATGCTTCAGCGTACCAAGACATTTTGGACAATTTCATACTCCCAAATTGGTGGGAACAGTTTGGGGACGGCCCCTTCTTGTTTCAACAGGCCCGCGGCCCAGTGCACAAAGCGAGATCCATAAAGACACGGATGAGCGAGATTGGTGTGGAAGAACTTGACTGGCCTGCAACCCAAAGTCCTGGGTCCTGATCTCAACCAGATAGAACACCTTTGGAAGGAACTGGAGTGGAGACAGGCCTTCTCGTCCAACATCAGTCACCAATGCACTTCTGAAAAAATGGTCAAAGATTCCCATAATCACACTCCTAAACCTTGTGGAAAGCCCTCCCAGAAGATTTAAAGCTGTTATAGCTGCACAGTGCTGTGGCGGACCATTTGGATTAGAAATTAGATATTACTCAAGTTCATATGCATGTGAAGGCAGGCGAGCGAATAATTTTGGCTATATATGTCCATCTATCTATCTATCTAGAGAAATAGACAGAGATACGGTGCTGTGGCAGTTTATCAGACAGGTTTTATTTAAGTGATTTCTTGATTCAACAGGTCTGGCAGTAATCAGGCCTTGGTGTGGCAAGTGTAATTGAACTCAGCTTTGCAAAAATCACAATTCATTCAGTTATTTTATCACATAGGGCCAAATAGGTTTGGATAGCTTTTATCCCTTAATACTGTAAATCAAATCATTTAAAATTTACGTTTCTATTAACTCGGGTTATCTTTGTGTAATATTAAAATTAGTTTGATGATCTGAATCATTTAAATGTAAACAAATTGGCAAAAAAAAAGAAAGGGGCGAATACTTTCTCACTGCACTGTACAGTAGATATATATAGCTAGATTTCCCCCGCTAATGTGACCTCATAAAAACGAACACCCCCCCCCCCCCCCCCCAGCTTATTGCTCTTTACATAGACACTAAAAATAGCACACTGGGAGTGGAATACATAGTGTTAGAGAAATGAGTTGGAGTATCACCAGACATACACTAGAGAACAGCTGAGACCTTTTTTTTTTTTTAACTTGTTAAAGAAATAATAAAATATGGCACCTTTCAGACTTATTGCGTACAAACAAGAATATCTTCTTCCACTTAATTGCATTTATTGCACAGTTTATTTTTTAATTGTACGATTATGGTATTAGTTCCCTCTAATCACCCTGATTGGATGTCTCCGTTGCCGTATTATACTGCACATGCAACAGATCTCTCCATTGTTCAGTATTCCAAACCCTTAGAAAGACGACATTCACATTCCATATGTGTTTCAAGCTGTCGACTCCGTAGGTGTTCATTTAAGCTTCATTACACTCTGTAAGCCTCAGAGCGAAGTAGCGGAAGGAAAAACTACTGGAGGGGGTTTTTCCAGTGTTGTGCGTCATCCAGAGAATCCAAATCGAAATTAAATCGTGAGAGGTGCATTCTGTCATGGCAGATCAATCGGCCGAGTGCGAGTGCTCGCTCTGCTCAATGTGGCCGACTGCGTGATCGAGTCCTGACGCCGTAGCACAACAACGCAAACATTGTTTAGAGCGCTGCTCCTGAATGAAACGGGAAATAACCATCAGGCTCCACTTTAAATTCTTGCTTCATTGGATTCGTATGAATCTTTGTGCCTACATTCTGGTGGGTATAATTACTGAGTGATTAAAAAAAGAACTGCAAAAATGTCTAGCTCTCATGCTAATTAGTTCCAGCTGATGATAATTAGGTCAAATTTTACCTTCATACAAAGTTTTTGGGTAGGAATGAAAGATGCCAAAATACTTTGGTGTCATGATAAAATGTTCTTTTTCCTAAAAAAAAAAAACTAAAAAAAAAAAACTAGAGAAACTAAGATGCAAAAAGAAGACCGTAGTAAAGAATAATAAAAATATGTATGCAAACTGATGATTGATACCTTACTTATGTTTTTATTCTTTGCTTTTTATAATAATATGATATAATATGAATAATATTAATTATATAAAATATAATAATAATAATAATAATAATAATAATAATAATAATAATATTATTATTATTATTATTCTTATTATAACACCCAGGGTCTGTGCGCTTATTGGGTTTCCTAGCAGATTAGGCTAATTGGAGGTCCCAAATAGCCCGTAGTGTGTAAATGAGTGTGTGTATACAGTATGCACTGTGCACTGCATTATATTGGTACCCTGTCCAACCCTGCCTCATGCCCTAAGTGTCCTGGGATAGGCTCCAGGCCCCCCGGCCCCGTATACAGCATAAAGCGGCACAGGATTCTGGGGAAATACAGCAGACGTTATTGTTACTCACATAAATATCGTAAACTTTCATACGATATGCTATTAAAACAAATATCTTTGAGTGCTACCCATGAAGGATGCAACCTTCTAGCATGATATTGGATCATGTTCTCATGTCCTCCTATGGTCTCACGGTTTTATGTTCCTTAGTTCATTTTCGGGTTAACACAGATTAACCCGCCTATTCCGTTCAAGACCAATATCACCCAAGTCAAGATAACATATTTTCCGAATGTTATCCAGTTTCTTTTATTGGCGGCTTCAAAACATTTTGAACACATCCAAAGAATAATTCTTCAAAAACAACGAGTTCTTAAGGAAATATTTCATCAAACAAATATGAACCATGAATATGAAATATGAAAAATATGAACATAGGATCTTTTTAACTTGGGACTCTGGGAACATTGGAACATAAGACCCTTTGTCATGCTTCCATTATGTGCCATAAAAAAACTTTTTTTTTTTTTTTTATCAGACGAAAGCTGCTACTCAAGCACTGGATTCTGACTAAAGAGAAAAAAAATACAGTAATAAGTTGGACTCTTCTCTATTGCAGCAGAAAAAACAGACCCTTTTTTGCTTCCTCGATTTTTTTCTTATTTGTAACTTTCTGGATGCTACATCATAGCAAGCTTTTCTGCTAATTAGATTAAAGATAATTACCAACTCAAGCTGCCACTCAGAATTCTGGGTAAAGACAGGCAACATATGTTTAGCGGTAAACTGAATGAAACACTCTCAGCGTTGATGCCGGGATGCCAACTGCCACTGCTTACTTCACTGGAGACGTCTTACATCCTACATCTGGAAACAAATACAGTCCGACTTAAGAACATCAGTGACTGAAGGCATCACAACATTCCTCTATTTTAGACAGTTTTCTATCTTTAGACTAAATTTGTCAAAGTAATTCAGTTTGTTTAATATATATTTCTTGCTGTTTGGCATAATTCCTACAGTAGGTGTTCAACCACTTCAATAAACTTTCATGTTAATTAGGGAAAAACCGGTATCCAATTCATGATGCCCCTTCTGGATTCTACATATTAACAAGAGACTTGTGTTTGGTTAAAGTGTTATTCCATCCATCCATCCATCCATCCATCCATCCATTTAGGAACCTCTGTTGTCCAAGTAGGGAATGTGGAGGCCAGAGGTGACTGTTGTATTTACTCCCATTTTTACAACCATGGTAGGACACCCATCCGGTCAACATTCACAGGCGCATTCATACACTGCGGGGCAACTTGGAAATGCCAGTTAGCTTAATCTGCATGTCTTCGGACTGTGAAACCAACCAAACCACCCAGAGGAAAAAAAAACTCCATGCACACAGACCCGAGGCAGGAATCAAACCTGGACCTTGAAGGTGTCACTAAGCCATCGTGCCGCTTAAAGTGCCAACTGTTAAATCCATAAGAAACAAATAGTTCATATCAAGGAAATTCCTTCTTTTTTTTTTTTTTTGTATATTTACTATGAATGTACAGTAGATGAATCCATGGTACTACAGTACTGTGCCTTAATAAATATTCGATTGTCATTCTTTCAACCTCAAACTAAAATGCAATTTAATGGAAATTAATTAAATAATCCATTATATAGATGTCAAGTCAAGTCAAGTCAAGTCGGCTTTTATTGTCATTTCACTATATACATTTCAGTACACAGTGAAACGAAACAGCGTTCCAGCTGGACCAAGGTTCTACATACAAACCACATAAATTAACAAAAATTAACTAGCTACCTAAGACTCCTAATTAGCTAACTAATAAAAAAAAACACAAAACAAATTAGCACTATAAATTTACAAAAAACAAAAAGTACTACACGAAAAGGCAACATAAAGTGCTCGTGCAAATGTGCAAACAAGAGCGACGACACGACAAACAACATGACACAATCCAGTACCCTATAAGCAGGTAATGAGTTGAGGTAGTAAAATTTCTTGCAATTAGCAGCGAAGATATAAAAACCGTCCTCGTGCAAATTAGAGGTAATAAATCTGGTGCAAAAAAAGCAATTTCAGGTTGGTCTGTGAGATTTCTGGATGGTTGTTGATCAGAGTGTTTATCAGTTAAGTCCCATTTGTTCACGCGACTCCCCAGATTACCCATGATGCTATAGTGTTGAGAAGAAAGATCTATGTTATTTTCAAAATCATTACAAGTCGAAAAAATGTATAAAATAAGGCAAAAAAAAAAAAACGGTTCTCTAAATTGGTTAAATCGAAATGATGTTTTTGACTTTTGAAGCAAAACGACACCTACGTTGAAGCGCAGTAGTACCAGGTTGGCAGTTCCTCCTTGTTCTTTTGTTCCAAGTGATCATTTAGGGGATAAATGACCGAGGAAACGTCACCTTCTCTTTCTTACCCTTTTCCCAGTCTAACCCTAGATTCCTGATCTTCGCTGACTGGAGTGGAACCCGAGAAGGTCTTCTGCTCTCTTAGACAATACACAGCAACACTGCAAAGGACTAAATGCAGTGACGAGATGCTTTTCTGTTCAACACGCATATACAGTAAAGAGTGGTTATTTGAGCAAGTGTAGCGTTCATGCAGGTACAGTAGTTTCCGCCACAGAACCTCAGCCCGGTGGATGTTTCTTGTTTCTTCTTATACTGTACTGTGTAATCTCTAGGGACTCTCAGAGAGCAGAACAAATACTCAAACCAGCCCAATCTGGCACCAAAAACAATACCGATGTCAGTGGAACTCTGGATAAAGTCAGCAATCATATTTAACTCTAATGCCAGTGTGATAAATGACTTTTATTCGTCGTATTCCTTAAAGCAGAAGCTCCCTGGTACTGTACCACATACCCCTCCTGAGACTCTGTTTTTGTAGTACATGGTTTGTGAAGGAGAGCGTGTAGAGTTTAACCTTTTGTTCTGACTGGTTTGTGTAAAACCTGTGCAACAGTAGTCGACTAAAGCGTAGTTAACTGAAACTAGGCTCTGAATAATGTGGCAGAAATGACGCTCGATAATCTTTATGGATAAGCAGCAGAGTTTTATTAGTAACCCGACTTTGAAAAGGACTTGATGGTGTTTCGGTGGCTTAATGATGCTAGACAGCACCAGTTTGTGTGTTAGTAAATGCCTCCAGGTGTATTTGATGAACATTATTGACATGGATTTCCTTCCAGGCTAGTAAATTCACCAGTAAACTGAAGCAGTCTGAACCTCCTGCTTTTATAACACCGTAGGCACCATGCATGTAGTACTGTACCATCTGCAAGGTTTCTCACCAAAAGATATCCTGTGATAACTGTGAAACTTTAATAATAAGTGAGCCCGAGGCGTCGTTTCCTTTGGCCACAAATGGCAGTGCTGCTGTACAGTACATATTTCATGATCCGATCTTACATACTCAACACGAGACGGTCCACCTCCTCCGACTCAAATTTCACAGACAACACATCCTTCGACATTTGTAGTATTTAAATATAGTTACATCAATGTGAAACTGTGACACAGAGTTGTACGGTTATCGTACTGTGAGTTAATCAAGCTGTAACACCTCTAATTTGAGGTCTCGCTAGGCCTCATTTCCGCGATCTGCTAGTGGCCGAGCTGAGCCGCTCTGATTAGGCTGTGGATGTCTGTATGTAATGGTTTAATCAAACGGCCGCATGTGACATCATAACCGCAGCTGTTCCGATTCTTATCCGGGCGTAAATGTCACGATACCGACATGACACATGTAATGAGGTTTATATGCGTAGATGAACACGCAGTCATTAAGTGCACGGGCCTGGAAGTGCAGCTCGGGCCGCACTAGTGCAATAGTGTGCAGTTTTATGAGAAGAAACAAGTTAACCCATATGCTGCTTTTTTTTAAATGTCCACACATTACTTTAGAATCTTTTAAAAGAGTATTTTAAAGCAGTGGTTAGTAAAGTTTATAGCCCTGTCTTGCAAATTACAAACAATTTCAACCCTCGTGTACTGTACAGTATGTCTTGTGAATCGCCTTTTAAAGAAAAGTGGCTTTGGCCGTAAAAGTTTATTTTAAGGCTATATAAAAAAATTTTAAATCAAGAAACTGAATAGATCCTTTGATTTTAACTATTTAGTATTACAGTTTATCACTTTTATCTATGAAATTATCTGATTATTGAAGGTCAATATCTATGCCTTGTGAGTTGCCATTTAAGGAAAAGGGGCAGAACTGAGCTGGTCTGGTTGGGGCGGAGCTTATTTCTGGCTCTGAAAGATGTAAACTCTATTCATTTATTTACAGTAAGTCCCCTACATACGAACATTCGAGTAACAAACTTTCAAAGATACGAACATGCATAGACAAAGTTAGGTCACATGTCTGGCGTACACTACCCCTGGATGTCCGCCAAGCAATAACGATGGAGTCAAAGCTGAAAATAATTGAGAGAATGGAGCGAGGTGAAAAGATGGCAGACGTTGCTTGTTCTTTTAATGTGAATCGTTCAACTATCGGCACAATTCTAATGAACAAGGACAAGATCATGGAACATGTTAGTTTTATGCTGTGTATCGCCAATTGTGTTCGTATCCTAGTACCTAGACGGTGTTTGTTGGACTTACGAACAAATTAGACTTACGAACGAGCTCTCGGAACGTAACTTGTTCATATGTAGGGGACTTACTGTGATTTAAATATCTGTTGCATGTCAGCCGTTCATGCCATTCGTGACATTAAATGATTCTCAGTAGTCGTCTTTAAAAATTACCCACTGCACCTTTTAAAGTCGTCGTATTGGGATAAATTGTAAAAATCTAACCCGGGCCAAGGAAACATCCACTGAACAGAAAACGGAGGTTAAGGGCGCGTGTATATGACAGCTTGTCTCTGTCTCTCGTGTCTCTCAGGTGTTTAAGCAGAAGGTCCTGGAGCTCGGTGAGAAGCTGCTGCCGGCATTCAGCACTCCGACTGGAATCCCACGAGGAGTCATTAACCTGGGCAGGTACGTCATGCCGAGCGGCAGCTTGTCCTATCAGGATGTGTCACCTTTCTATGAATTTGTAATAATTGAGAGTGTACAGTATATCTGTCCTTCAGAGACAACACAATGCATATCTTGACATGTGACTATGAATCAATTCACTGATTAAAAGATTTGTAAATGCAGCCAATGGAATAATTTGATGATTAATTTGTTTGTATGTTGTGCTTTTGTTTATTCTGCTCTTCGCGTACCCAAATGTCTTTTTAAATTGATTGTGTAATGGAGCACAGAAGGGCTCACTATCTCAGTTTATTGTGCCAGTTGCATAATGATAGCAACGCTGACATTGACTTAATGAAAGGTTTCAGCTGTTTTGATGCACTATGATGCAGGTTAATGTGCAGTGTGCATGAGGCTAATTTGGAGAAAAAAAACCAACAACTGAAGAACCAGACATTTTTGTACACATCTTTTTTTATTTAATGATTCGTGCCATAATTAAATAAAATTGTAAGTACATACATTACCAGTCTAAAGTTTGGATACACCTTCTATTTCAGTGGTGGTTCCTGATTGTTATTTCTTTCTACACTGTAAAACAATGCTGAAGGCGTCCAAAATATACAATAATCTCCTTTGAACACTTGATATTGAGATGTGTCTGCCTCTAATCTCAGGTGCTTTTAATTGGGGATTTTCGATTGTTATACTGATTTGACAATACTGTAGTACTATGTTATTACATACAGTAATTACCTACTGTACGTAATTCCATATGGTAATGTTATTTCCATATGTGTCAGTTATTAAATCCCCAGTATAGTCCCAGGAAGTAGAAAATAAATCACTAATCACAAACTTTAGATTTAGAAGGCGTGTCAAGTTTTGACTGGTACTGTACATAAAAGGTTTGGTAAATTGGGACAAAATTCCAAAATCCAAGGTCTAATTCCAAGATATCACTTTATCCTGTATACAGGGTGCTGGGGGGCCTGGAGCCTATCCCAGGAGACTTAGGGCATGAGGCGGGGTACAATCCATTGCAGGACACACATACAGTATACTGTACACACACTATGGGTGATTTTGGAACAACAAGTAGCCCAATCTGCATGTTTTTGGGCTGTGGGAGGAAACCGGCGTACCCGGAGGAAACCCCCCAAGCACTGAGAGAACATGCAAACTCCATGCACACAGACCCGGAGCGGGAATTAAACCCTGAACCTGGAGGTGCAAGGCGACAGTGCTACTGTAACCACTAAGCCACCGTGCCGCCCTTTTTGCTGGTTCCATTTCTTTATTGTAAACATTTAAAATCGCATTAACATCTGACTGTAATTTTACTGCTAATTCTGGCAGTCAGAACATGATTCAACACCTCCTGGCTAAGAAATAAGTCACTGTTTCAACAGGGTCGAATTATTGGCCAACAACAAGGAAATTAAACAACTAAGGATCCTGTACTTGTGAAAGTACCGGCATTGGGATAAGAACCCTACACATTAATAAGACCTGGAAGGACAGTGCTGAACCGTGACTTGGGCGCAGTCTACTGTATACAGGTCATGTTGTCCGGTGGGTCCGGATTGACCCTTTTCCAGAGCGAAGGGTACATCAGGGTAAGAAGGGAAGAGCCTGAAGCGATGCACCCATCATGCATAGTGGTCACTGTACAAGCCTCTGGAGACAGTGTTATGATCTGGGGTTGCTTCAGGTCTAGACTCAGCAACGTCATTTACTGTATGTGGCAAAAAAAATCAAGTCAGTTGACGACCTGAATGTACTGAATGACCAGATTGTTACTTCCCAGATGACACGGACAAATTTCGGGACTAATGTTTTTTCCAAATATTACCATTACACCTATATTAGCATCGTTAATTACACTGAGTCACATACATATTTATGTGCTCTCAGCATTTAATTGTCTAGAGTGATTGAGGGATAGACAGAGCGATATTTGAGTCACCAATAGCTGGAAAAACAGCGGTTTGTATCATGTACAGAGGATGTCCCCAGGTGCCCCTGCCCCTCTTCACTCTATTAGGCATTGATTTTTCCAGAGCCAGAGATGCTAGGGCCGTTCTGACCCGTATGGGTAATGATGTAGAGAGCGTCTATAATGGAGGCCGAGTTTAGCATCTCTCTCATCTCTTTTTTTTTTTCTTTCCGTCTGCATGCGCTACGACAAAGCAACAAGAGAGCAATCGTTTTACTGTGCGTGACTCATCCAGTATAGTATGGCAGCAAGTCAGGCTTTTGACTTCGGTAGTAGTAGGAATGTTTACAAATACTGTACCACCGGATTGCATCTCCTTAAAAAAGTGCTGATTTATAGTATTTCTGTTGCACCGTATAGGGCACTGCGTTTTATACGAATGAGCTGATCTACTGGATGCATTATATTAATGTAATGTACAGTAATATTAAATGAATAAGAGGCCAACAATGACATTTATTTCCCCCCAAAAATTATATCTTGTATGATATTGTATGAGGGCGACTGTAGAATTTATTTTAATGAACTTTCATAAAAGCTAAATCATTTTGTTCAAGACACTTTGTCCATCATGTCTACAAGCTTTCGTATTCCCTGATTTAAAAAATAGTTTTAGGCTGAGCTGTGAGCCGCAAATGCACCACTGTCTTCACTGTCTTCATCAGAAGTGAATCTTCGGTCTAGAGAGAGCTGATTGGCCGAGCTCTCTCAGAGGGGAGGGATGAGAGGTACTTAGTGCTCCCACATTACTCACGGCTTTACAGCCAATCAGGGGCGTCTGTGAGCTCACGCGAGCGGAAGGAGCGGATAGCGCCGTCCTCCGAGTGTGTTGCGCCGCCCCCAAGGGTGCGTAAGCGGACATTTCGAAAAGATGAGGTCGGCTGGCGTCTTGTGGTTCGGATAAAACACGTGATAGTCTTCGGCCCTCCTGACTGAGTGGTAGAGGTAGCTTTAATATGGTGACAGGGAGGAACGACCAAATTAGGGAGAAAATCGTGGAAAAATGTAACAAAAAAATGAAAGGTGAAAAGTGAATCTTCATCCTCTTAGGGCTGCTTTCAGGCACCAAAAAGGTGAAAGTCTAATGGAGACTGTCGACATCAGGGCAGAAGTGTGCGGTTGTGCATCATCATGCAAGATCACAACGCCCTTGGATAACAGTCCTCTGTGTTTAATCCAAAGTTTAGGCTTCAGCTCTTCAATGAGCGCCTCACTGTAATGATCACTGTTGATTGTTGAACCTTTTTCCTGATAATGTTCCAATACTGACCCTTTGAGAATCCTAGAAAATTGTACAGTAAGCATCAATTTTCCAGCTGATGTTTGACTTTTGAACATTTTTCTGGTCGGCGATTGGGGATGATTCCGTTCCATATACTCTGTAGTTTAGGTTTAGGCTCATAATGACGAATCCATGTCTCATCACCAGTAATGACTCTCTTTAAGAAGCTTTCATTCTCCTGAAAGTATCGGTCCAATGTTTATTTGCAGATATCCAAACGCTTCTGTTTATGCTCTTCAGCGCCAGGTACGCCATCAGAAAAAAAAAAAAACGAATCAGTGCACGCGTCCATTTGTGTCCATTTGTGCTCACGCCTGCAGTTACAAATGAACTGATGTAACACGTTCACACCTGCACTGTTTTAATATAACCACAGTGTGGATCATTTTTGACTCACCCTCATACAGTAGTATATGTGAATAATAAATAGCACATTTCAGCATACAAAATCAGACTCTTCTATTCTTTCACATGGAGAGTGTTCAATAATACAGAGGGGCCCAAAAAACATATACACACTTCAACATGAAAAAAATATATGCCTCTTTTCTGACCGTCTGACACGATACCATTACCGATGGTGTGTTAGAGGAAACATAATACTATGCAATTCGAGTTTTAAAAAAGCGCACACTGTTGAAGTGTATATAGATTTTTTTTGGACCCCTCTGTAGAAATACAGACAAGGCAACTAGACATAGTGTGTAGAATTGGTACAAAATCTATTTTCAAATGAAAGAAGCAGTGTATCCCTTTAAAATACAAAATGTTTATCTAGATGGCACTAAAATAATCAGATCCAAAAAAAGTGGTCATTTGAAGTCCTCTCTGTGAACTGAAAGCCAGTTGCTCGAACCTCAGATAGATCTGAAGTTCACCCAGCTTTGATTCCTGTTTAACTTATTCACTCCTTGATAAATAATTCCTTCTTTTTTCTTTTACGTTTTGAAAATCATTTCAAATGAAATGTCACTTGTGCACTATGTCGAGTCAATACCAATAGATAAGAAGCCATTGTATTTAAGGACCAGCGGTGGTAGTTATTAAGGTACCTGACGGGATTTCTTCCCAACATCTGTGTTGCTTTTCTCTCTCTCTCTCTCTCTCTCTCTCTCTCTCTCTCTCTCTCTCTCTTTCCTGCTGACATCTTGGATCGATTCTTTGAGACAAAAGTTTTCTCCTGGCCCTTTCCTCCTCCCCAGACATCGCCGCTATCGATTTTCCTTTCAGAACGAAAGCAAGCCATGGACTGCTCTCACAATAAGAACTAGAAGCAGCAATTGAGTGAATTACACCCTCGCTCAGTGTGGTACCTGGAGGCGCAAAGAACACCGCGGTAAAAGCGTCTGTTTGGAAAAAATAACGCCAGGATTGTACTCAAAAGAGTATGACTGCCTGATGTGGCTGTCTAGGCTGATAGGGTCCAAAGTTTAGCCGCAGGGCTGAATGCTGTTTCCAGACAGCTGTTTACTGGCCTGTGGAAAACCTTTAAAGATTCACTAAACTACACAGGCTTTGCAATCATGTAAATCCGATATACTATGGCAGACATATTTTTTTGACGACCAGTGACAGTGATCACGTTCCCAAGGTGCGAATATTTGTCATCCCAAATAACCTACCACAAGCAGTTTATAAAGTCAGTGCCAGCGCTAATTCTGTCCGTTCACATCCAGCGCCGAGCTCCTCCGACACATTCCACACATCCTGGGCTCCGTTTTGCCATTTTACCACAGTAAGTGTTTCCTTTGTATCTTGTTGCCATGACTCCTACCATTCCACGCGGCTCTGGACCTGCTCACACGGTGGGCCGGTTGCCATGGTTTCCGGTTGCTGTGGCACACTGCGTGGGCGATAGCACTCAAACTGCTGCTTTGCCCTTTGTTACAGTGGCACCAGTTGGAACTGGGGATGGGCGTCGGCCGGGAGCAGCATCCTGGCTGAATTCGGGACGTTGCACCTGGAGTTCATGCACCTGACGGAACTTTCCGGAAACCCCGTTTTCACGGAGAAGGTTTGGTTCAGTACATATAGAAAGCAAATAACACACAGATGGCAAATTAAAGGAAAAAATAAGAATTTTTTTTTATTGTACTAGCATACTGTAGTTTGCATTTAGAGTATAGTGTCCAAAAGATCTTCTTACAGTACCAGTCACCTTTCACCTACAGTGAAACATGTCTACCTTAAAAGGCGTGGCCTGTTCCATTATGAAAGTCAGGGAATGGTTTGAACGAGGATTAAAAAAATGTAAATTATACACTATGGCCCTTACAAAGATCTCAACCCAGTTAAGCACCCATCACCTGAACAAAGTGGTTTCTGGAGGCTCATTTCTCTTTTCCTGTACTTTGTCACCTGTACGTATTGAATACACTTGTATGGCTTACACACTTATCATGGAAAAATCCATTTTCCCTCCTGAAACCTTCAGAGTGTCCAATATGGTTCCACAACCTGACGCCAAGACTGCTGTTGTTTATTGTTTCAGGTGATGAACATCCGCAAGCTGCTGGACAGGATCGAGAAGCCGCAGGGACTGTACCCCAATTTCCTGAGCCCTGTCAGCGGGAACTGGGTCCAGCGTAAGTGAGACCTAAAAGAAATTCCACAAAAACCTGTGTGTATAGATAGATAGATATGAATATGTGACTGGTATGTCATATGCAATCCTTTAAACTCATAAATATTCTCCTGTTCTTTTTGTACATTTTTGTTTCCTTGTTCTCTTGAAGGACATAGACATCATTCGTCAGCACTAACATTGAGATTTTTAGCCACACTTAGAGTACAGTCTTCTTCTCCTCAACCCCTCCCATTTCTCCATCATACTAAAGCTGTGGAATGTGGCATTATACCCAAGGATTATTAAAATGACAATACAGTCCATTAGCCATGGAAATTGATTTTTTTTTTCCTTTAGATTCAGACAAGTTTTGAAGTTCGAGCCGGTGCTCTTAATCTACATAACGGAAAATGAGCAATAGATAATTGTAACTGTAGATGAATGGCTAATGGAGACCTGAGAGATAAGGAGAGGTAAAGAATGTGGGGGGAACAGCAAGCCCACACATCCAACTCTGCACTCTATCGCAGTGTGATATAATATATAGCGCAGTTGTTCAGAGATTTTCATATGAATGTTATGGTAATTTTGGACTTGAAATAATTTCTTTCGACTTTTCTTTTTTGTGACAGAATGATTGTACAATATGTCTTTAATAGACAAAACCCTGAGGAATTTGGCAGAATTTGTTCTATTAGCAAGTTTTACCTCTAGAAGATGCTTTTAATAGTTTTCTCCAGATATTTGACCTCACTTCTTGGCGGAATCAGTAGATTGAGTTCAGTTAATTTTGAAGCATCAAATTCTGAATAGAGTTATCTGTTCCACAACCAGCGTTGATGTATGTTGTCTTGGTTGAACACGCAATTTTGTCCAAGATTCAATGGTGTAGTTGACCGTTTGTGGTTGAGCTGAAGAATTCTGAGAAAATCCTCCTTCTTCATTATTCCATCCCCCTTGGGGTTGGGGTTGAATGCTTCACCTTTAGTAGTCAAATCTTTCCTCCAGAATCTGGCTTTTTCTTTGTCCATGTGGCAACTTCATTCAAGCCATCCAGGAAGGTCTGCCAAGAACTGGCGTCTTCTAAAACACCAGGCTTTGGCAGACCTATGCCTTGGTGGCTTCTGGTTGGTTCGTGACCATCAGAACCAGTTTTCTCTCTGCTGAAGGTGACAGTTTGGGTCTAATTCCAATCCATGGCAAAGTATCTACATTTCCCAATAACTTACGTACGTGCATACAACTGTTTCAACCAATCTCGGAGTCTTCAGTTGTAAAGATATTGCTCCAAGTAAATCTGTCATCCTTTTTCTCATATCTGCACTGAGCTCCTTGGACGATCCCATTGTACTGGGTAGTGGTATGTCCAATGAGTGCTGTCAAACAAGTTGTTTTTAATTTTCCACAGAGAAGCTACTAGCTGAAGTCAAGAGCCTTTGGGCATGCCGAATTAAAAGACATTTGAGGATTTTTTTTTTTGTTTACCATTAGTACTGTATATGTAAACTTCTGGCTGTAACCGCATGTCCCAAATTATCCTTTAAAACATGGCCTGTGTGCCTCAATCCCAGAGAAGGAAAGAGGAATAACCTCTGTTCTTGCCTTTGTCTTTGAGAAAGGCATGACTTTTAAGTTGGTTTCCAATTTATTATAGTTCGACATTGATAGTTTGACATATGAAAAACGATATGCTTTGGTGATTCTGGATGGTTAATGTAATTGAGTCACAGCTCCCAGTCTGCCATGTACAAGGGTAACTATCTTACATAGTTTTTAGGCTTTGTGTGAGATGATTTTGCCCAGCTGTAAAGTAATTAAAGTATTCTGAGCATGTTCAAGAGGTCCAGAGTAAGCTATGAGATTTGCACTGTTCTAAAAATATTTTCAACATACGTACTATGGGTTTATCTGGAACTAACCCAGTCGTATTCATACAGTATGTACATGTGCACTGCCAGACAAAAAGTTTTTTTGAGTTTCTTACACTTTACTAAAATTTAATCACTATTATTATCACCAAGCAAATTAAATAAACAATAATTAAATAAGGAAAAGCCAAATATTTGTGGATCGATTCCTCGGATCTAATGAGACTCCAAATGATGCCTTTATTACACTAATAAAGGCACTTGAAGTGTTAGACTGTTCAATTATTTATTTATAGACTATGCTAGTATTATGCATTCAAAAATGTTGCTATGAGCACCTAATTAGATCGAGATTTTGATTAGATTTTTTGAATAAGATTGAATCATTTCTAACATCAAGCGGTGTTTTATAAGTTCTGGAATGAAAACAGCTTCTGGATTTTCTCTGGTGTTTCTCTTCTTTCAGATCACGTTTCTCTTGGAGGCCTAGGAGACAGCTTCTACGAGTACCTGATCAAATCATACCTGATGTCAGACAAGACGGATGAGGAGGCAAAGCGCATGTACTACAGCGCTCTGGAGGTAGGGAAGAGTGCATCTCAAGAGGATGTGTGAAATGTATGCATGTAAACTTGCACACTAGTACTGATGAGAAATATACTGGATCCAGACACTCAGCCAGTGTGATTCTCATCACTAACACTTAGGCGGACGTCTAGAATTTGGGAACCAGAAGCACTTCCCGTTAATGCAGAATGATTAAGCCAGTTTTACTAGACATATGGTAGGCGGGAGTCAGTGTTGATCCAAATCAGCTCTCCCTGTGTGTGAGGGGAAAAAGAAGAAGGAGTGAAGATAATGATGATCGTTTACTATTGATCTTTTGTTCTCACCTGACAAAAAAAAAAACTGATTCGACACACAGGGAGATTTCAGAAATTGATCGCTGGAGGAAACTAACTTGAAAATGGACCTGCGTTTCCTTTCTGTCGTATTGTTATTATCAGATTCGTAAGCTACCAACTACAGAGTCCCGATGGAATCTCAGTGAGGCTTGAATTCAATCCACCGGGGAGCAGACCATTCTGTTATACCATGTATAAATCATAGACGCCCTAAGCTACGTGGGCACGCTGTTCCTATTTAGCATGTGCAGAGAGATACAAGAGAATGGTATCATATTTTCATCGTTCTTGTCACTCTGTTTGTACAGCACTTTGTATTCCTGCTTCCGGAAATCTGTTTCAATGTATTAACATTCTGTTATAAATGACTAACTAATGCCTGAACATCTGACAGAACTGCTTGTGCCTTGACACTTTATTGCCAAACGTTTGTGGACGCCTGACCATCTGAACAATATTATGTGGCTTCTCGTTGTACTGTTACCAAAACATTTGAAATATAGCATTTGGTAAGCTACAGATTCCCCATTTCGTTTAATGTAGTGGAAAGCCTTTCCAGAAGAAATGAATTGAGTAATTCTGCTTTGCAATGTTCAAAAAGCAGATATGGGTGTAATGGTCAGGTGAAGTCCTTAAACATTTTATGATACATTTGCAGTATGCCAACTCTATCATAACTTTCAATTCTTAATCTTTTTCTTTTGACCAGGCAATAGAAACCAACTTGGTGAAGAAATCTTCAGGAGGTCTTACATATGTGGCTGAATGGAGAGGTGGAATTCTCGACCATAAGATGGGGCATCTGGCTTGTTTTGCCGGTGGGATGGTGGGCATCGGGGCAGATGATGGCTCCCCAGAAAAGAGGCAGCATTACCTAGACCTGGCAGCCGAGATCACAAACACATGCCATGAGTCTTACAGCCGCTCAGGTGAGTATGAAAGAAGTGGGGAAAACACCTTCCCAGCGCTGCATGGCCACTCATTATTTTTTTCATGGAGAAGTAACCAAAAAGTTTTAAGAAGTAAAGACTCAAAACTATACGCATTTCCCTTCGTAAGATGAAGTCAGCTAGATGATTTTAAATCAGACATTACAGTATAAAATATTTTATATTAGTCTAGTAGCGATTTATGGATTTATATTTAATAGCATTTTAAAATTAAGTATGGCTCACAGATTTAAAAAAAAAAACTGAAAGCTAGCATTTATAGTCCAGTATCCCCCTAAACATAAAAAAAAAAAAAATCATATAAAAGTATTTAAACTAGTAGAATTGATTGCAAATGTTTGCTGCTGTCAACTGTTTTTTTTTTTTTTTTAAACAAGAAAAATCTATTAAAATTATTTACAAATATATAGAAATCCAGGTTTGTTAAAATTGTGCCCATCAATCCAGAATAAGAGGAATCAACAAGAAAATATTTTGATATTTGTCCCAGGAACCTGTCTTGCTTCGAAGAAGGCAATTTATCAGAAGCAATCAGCAGTCTTATAACTGACATGCAAACTTTTAAACCCATATTTTATTTTATCTTAAAATATCATTGCACAGTGGTTTAGTGGATAGCACTCTTGCCTTGCACCTCCAGGGTTGGGGTTTGATTCCTGCCTCTGGGTCTGTATGCACGTTCTTCCTGTGCTTGGTGTGTTTCCTCTAGGTACTCCGGTTTCCTCCCACAGTCCAAAAACATGCATATTAGGCTAATTGGCATTCCCAGATTGCTGTAGTGTGTGAATGAGTGTGAGAGTGTCTGTATGTGGGTATCCCCTTATGATGGATTGGCACCCTGTCCGCCTGGTGCCCTAAGTCTCCTGGGATAGGCTCTAGGCCCCCCGCGACCCTGAGTGAGTGAGTATCATTCCACTATAGTTACCAGCACCACCCTTTAAATATCTTGGCACACTGGCCATTTTATTACTCATGTTTCTCATATGGTCATCTGCCAAAGTAAACGTAAGTTTTAAGACTTGGGGATATATAAACTTATAAACTCAACAGCATTGCAATCTTAAAGCCATAAGATACTTGTTTTTTTTTTGTTGTTTTTTTTGTTTTTTTATTTTTATAAAAAGTAAAGCCTTACTGACTAGTTAGTTAACAGATAACAGTAAACTAGATAAAAAATATATATCATCGTAGCTATCTTGCTAGCAAACAAACAGCATTTTAGCAAGCTAACTGTGTAATGAGGAAATCCTGAGGGAAACGTAGCATATATGAAAACCTCTAAAGCTTCTGTGTAACTTATTTAAAAAATTTTATGCACTTTTGTAGCATGAGTGAGGAAAGAAAAAGTAAAAGAAAATAATAAGAAGAATTGCTAATTACTTCCCAGCTTGTTGCTAATAGTGCTAACTTGTAGCTTATGTATGTAGAATCTTACAGTTTCAATTGTGTTGGTCATTTCAACTAGACTGATTTAAACAATTAGTTTTAATTCATTTCACATTAGCCTAGTTAGCTTAAATATTATCTTTATTTGTAGTCCTCATTATGAATGAAGTATCTGTTAGCTATCATGGCTAATAACAAATTGAATTACTAACATTTCCTAGAAACCAAGTTCCACTGAAATGAAACAAAACATTTCTACTGGATGCTAAAATAGAAAGCATGATGTTTGTGTCTTGCTCCAGCCAGTGAGATTAGCAACGCATAGCAGAAACTCATAAGTTGCTGCTGAAAAAACGTTCTTCTAACACATTATTATTTTTCCGTCAGGTCAAAAAAGAAACATAGTCTCACATTAAGACATTTTTTCAGGGCTTCAGATTAGTAGAGACTATTATCCACTTTCTCTGATACTCATTGAAAACTTGTATACACCCTTTTTTTTTTTCTTCTTTTTTTTTCAAGAGATGAATCTCAGACTGGATCAAAACTCTAAGCTTTCTTCCTACCCGGGCCAGAGGGAATCATGGGAAAAGTAGAGATATTGAGATTTTTTTTTTTTTTTTTTTGTGAAGCTCAAACTAAGATCTACCAATTTTCCATGAAAAGCTTTGTTTGATCTTTGCTTTCACAGCCATTTCAGTCCCCTGATTGCTCTAAAAAAATAAATAATAAAAAAAAATTGAGAAGGTTTGATGCTTGCTGCTGCACAGCTGATTCGACATTGTCAGGAATCTTTCTCTCTTGAAAAATCTACCTTTGATTTGAAGCCTAAAAAACACATTGATTTTCTTTTCTTACTGTTTCTGCCCTTGTTAGATTCCATTAAGGATCATAGCGCAGCTCAAGAACAAGACTTTCAAGGAGAGAGAGAGAGAGAGAGAGAGAGAGAGAAAGATTATCTCAGAACAGAAAAGCTTGTAGTGTTAAGGCTTTTTAAGGCTGATAGTAAAAGTCGCCCAGAGCTTTTGGCCCTCTGTTACAGTAGCTGCACCTAAAATGTGCCATGAAAAAAAGATGTTTCACCAAACAGTATGACAATGGCAGATTTTTATTTAAATTTTATTTATTTTTTTGCAATAATTTTTATAAAATTTTATTAAAGAACTTAAACAGATATCAGGGTAAATACGATTATATTTTTATGTATTTTCTCCCATCTATCTGGTGACGTAGTACAACGTTGTCTTACCTTGATGTCCATTTAATAGAGATGACTTGATTTGAACAGACCCTGTGATGCTAAATCTAACTGGAAGGGTCATTAAATAATAGGTAAAATAATAGGTTTAATTATATAATAGGTTAATTCTAATAAAATATTGTTTCCATAGTATTAGTTCATCGTTTACATAGTATATACCAGTTCATATTAATGAACTTAAACAGATTTTTAATGACAAGACAGATAAACTGTTTTATAGATACTATGATTTAAGTCATTGATTAAGTCACTAACTGGTTTTACAAGCACTCCACCACATGAACTGTAACCTTTATACTTCCTGGCCAAATAACTCTCAAAATAACTCACACATTTCGACGGACCACCTATAGCTTTGATTGCAGCGCACCATTTCGTGGCTGAGCCATTAATAAAAATGATTTCTCATGCTCCCAGAACCATTCTTTTACAATTTAAGTACTGTAATTTCCCAACCTGCCATCAGAGAAGAAAAACATCATGCTGTAGATGTGATAACCTGGTCGTTCAGTACGTTCAGGTCGTCAGCTGACCCCATTTTTTTATTGCCACATAACATTGCTGAGTCCAGACCCGACCAATTGAAGCAACCGCAGATCATAACACTGCCTTTCTTGTACAGTGGCCACTATGCATGATGGGAGCATCGCTTCGCTTTCCTTCTTACCCTGATGCACTCATCACATGGAAGAGAGTCAGTGTAGACTCATCAGACCACATGACCTTGGTTCATTGCTCCAAATAAATTTTTTTTGCATCCTAGTAAACTGACGTCTTTTTTCTGGTTAGTTTCACTGACAAGTTGTTTTATTATAGCCACAAAGCTGTTCAATCCTGTGAGTTCTTATCACATTGTGTGTGTGGAAATACTTTCACTATTAAACATAGCTCCGATTTCTACTATTTCGTGATATCTGATCACCGTCGTTCATTATTTTCTTTCTGACCATATTTCTTACCCAAATTTGATGGTTTGGCACCAATCTTTCAGATTTACAGTAAATAATGTGTTGAATGGTTCCTATTCAATTCCAGTAATTTTGATGTTTTCAAGCCTAGCAGGCAATATACACCATGGTGTTCTTTAATTAATTAATCAGTGACCCCGAGTTTACATTTATTAATTTTGGAAATGCTTTTATAAGAAACTTATACATCAACTATAACAAATGCCAAGTTGATATCTGATAAATTTTATTAAAAAGATGATCAAATAATCAGTTTTATTTATACAGTATGTAGTGTTCTATACAGATCTTCCTGTCCTAATGAAATAATTTATTTAAGTTTGTGTATATGTTATATAATTATTATTTAATGACCTGGATGAAACCCAACTACCTCCATCCTCTACAATCCTCTAAATAACTTTTGGATCCTATTAGTTTGATATTCACCTGCTGATTTTACCCAACATCTGTATTTTAACTCTGCCAGATGTCAAACACTGGCTTGTTCACATTAAAAGTGAAAAAGGGTCACGGGCAATCTGAAAATCCTGAAAAGAAGAATCTGAAAAGAAGCACAACTTAGTGTAAGGTGTAAGATACTCCCGAGTCTGTTTAGGCAGACATGTATGTGGGCTTCAACCTGAAATAATACTTATCACTTATTACATTAAAAACTGACCAGCCTGTTTTTAACCTTAGCCTTTTAACTATTTCTATAAACACTTTACCTGTCAACAGGTACTTATAGTAGTATATACTGTATACCGTATACTGTAGCAGTCACCAGGAAAGGCACAGTGGCTTAGTGGTTAGCACAGTTGCCAGGGTCCAGGTTCGATTCCCGCCTTGGGTCTGTGTGCTTGTTCTCCATGTGCTTGCTGGTTTTCCTCCTGGGGGTCTTCGGACATGCTGATTTGGCGTTCCCAAATTGCCCATAGAGTGTGAGTGTGTATACAATATGTGTGGGCCCTGTATACAGGATAAAGTGGTATAGATGATGACCGAGTGAGTGAGCAACCACCAGGTCTACAAGGAAAAAACGATTAATTGTCTCTTTTGTTCTGACTTAAGTAGCTTTCTACATTTTTAAAAAGGTACAGCTTCCTACAAAGTCTCTAAAAGTGCTCTAGAGTTAGTCACGTACAGTGTTTTTCTTTTCTGTTGTTTTTCCTCCATGTTTACAGCCACTAAGCTCGGCCCAGAGGCTTTCCGCTTCGACGGAGGTGAAGAGGCGACGGCCACCAGGCTGAGCGATCGCTACTACATCCTGAGGCCAGAGGTCATCGAGAGCTACATGTACATGTGGCGTCTGACCCACGATCCCAAGTACAGGGAGTGGGGCTGGGAGGCAGTGGAGGTGAGAATAAAAATCGTTCTGTACAGTAGTTCAAGTACTTCTTTGTGGATGGGTTGCTCTGAGGCAGCTCACTAAATTTAAAAAAAAGTTTAACAATTTATTGACTAGAGGATGTTATTTAGAAAGAAGTTAAGAAAGTTAAGCCTTTATTTGTCAGATATACAGTACATAACCGCACAGTGAAATTCCTTTCTGTACACTTGTCAGCTTGTTAGGATGTTGTGGCCGGACATAACGATTGCTCCTTGAGCAGACAGGAGTAAGGGCATTGCTCAAGAGCACAAAAGGGGCAACTTTAGGATCAGTAACTCAGAAGTTTAGCACTGCCCTGGCCAGAGCTATATCTTTAGCATGAAAAAAAAACTGCTGATTTATCAGAATAATGTAATAGGTATTAAGTGCTGTTATTAAAAAATATATTTTTTAATAACACTATATCATGAATTACAAATGTTTCTTACCAAAAGAACTTGTCATACTTTTTATCCATTTATACCTACAATACATTCTCTAAGCTTCATTTATTAAACTGGATGGAACAAATTTCTTCATAAATCATTCGCAGAAGCATTCACAAAAGAAATCTGCTATTTGATGAAAATCCCATAATGTCGTTTAATTAATTTTATCCTGCTGGTGTTCCTGAGAGTGTGTAAAAGATAAACTAATGCAAACCACAACTGGATTGTCTTTAAATCGCGTAATTTGCAGGGATTAAGTCGGGTTGTGAAACCCAACCATTTCCATGAATAATACCGAAAGTGAGCCAACACAAGCCGTGTCATTATTACAAATAAAACCAGTCATTCAGTTATTACAAAAGAAAATCCCGCTGTACAGATGTTATAAAATTTTTTTTAAAAAGGGCAGGGCAGGTTTGTCTGTTCCTAGCTGTAAACTGTAAACAAGGATCACGCTTGACGAGAGATTACGAGGTATAATAATTGTTAAAGACTAATGATTTTTCCGTAGGATGAAAGGTGGCTTATAAATCAGATCCATTTGCCATGACGGTTATGATTTTTTTTTTTTTTCCCGCACTTGACTGTTTCGTAACCTTTCGAAGAAATTCCTAAATGAGTTCGGCAATCGCCTCCTTTATAGCAGCTATGAATAAACAGCCATGTCTCATCATATCCTTTTTCTTTTAAAAATGCGCCTTGTTTTGTTACTGAGATAACCGGTACAGTAGTACGAAGTCTTAAAAATTTCAATTGCATCTTCAGGATGCAAAATAAACCGATTTTCTTTTCGTCTGCCTTAAAAGTGTCTGGTGGACATAGCGAGATATAAAAGATGACGGCGCCGAGGCTAACGTGTCATTTATTCCTATTAGCGTTTGCAAATGAATGCATGGCTAAAGTCAGTGTATTAATACACCTGAAGCGCCTCTATCGCTCTCTCTCTCTCTCTCTCTCTCTCTCTCTCTCTCTGACAGGATGACATGTTAATTATAACACATACCAGCACTGATATAGATATGTCAGGTTCATTTCCCAGAGAAACACAAGGGCCAGTCGTAATCACACTGTAGATGTCTGCCTTTGTTACGGAATAATAAGCACCTTCATTTGCCCACGTCAGCTCTTTTTTAGCCGCCCGCCAAATATGTTACACCTCTGGCCAAAATGTGTAAAAGAGCGATCTCATGCAGTTGTTTGTTTTCGTTTTTCTAAAGTAGCAACACTGGGAATTGAGACGTTTGATTAATTGTTAGCTAACCATGTGAGCAATTTTGTGTTTTTTTTGTTTTGTTTTTTTAGGCGCTGGAGAAATACTGCCGCATTGAAGGAGGATATTCGGGGATCAGAGACGTGTACTCCACCACGGTCAGCCATGATAACATGCAGCAGAGCTTCTTCCTGTCTGAAACTCTCAAGTGAGTGTTTTGGGTCATTTTAGTGAAGTACTGTACACGTAACCAGATTGTGCTAAAATTCAGTTAAATTTTCAATAAAAAATTCTGTCAGACCGATGAAATGATTCACTGATTCACTGATTGATTGATTGATTCATTGATTCATTCATTCATTCAGATACCTGTACCTGCTTTTCTCCGACGACGACCTGCTGCCGCTTGATGACTGGGTGTTCAACACCGAGGCTCATCCTTTACCCATTGTCCGTAAAAGCTGCTTAGAGGAGCACAGCGGCACCACACGAGACACTCAACACACACATCCAGTGTAACCTGCAATGACACACCCCGATACACACGCACAGCAAGACAGGGCGTCGGTTTCACCGGCCCTGCCGCAGCCTCTCTGCTCCTTCTTCTGTAAAGGATCTCGCGCTGCACGCTGTGATTGTAATACCTGAGCCGGGACATTCTCTGTGGACAATCAAAATGAAAATTACTTTTTTTGTGATGAGAGCACCTTTGTTCCCTTCTTTCTTTCCTCCGTGAGGAAAATGGAATATACTTCAGGCCAAGATTAGCAGGGTGGGCACCGCCTCATCACAGGCTACTTTGAGAGAAAGAGAAAAAATCGCTTCACTTTTCTTCAGCACTATGTTATTTCTGTCCATCTTTTTACTCTTTTTTACAAGCTACTGACAGGCGATTTGTGAACGATTTGTTTTTATTAATGACTCTTTCAAGGGATTCGCAAGCTCAAAAGAATAGAAAGCAACAAATATTCAGCAAACATACAAGTTATTTTTTTAAGAATTAGTACACCACCCCGCTACCATTACAACGATTCCCTTCCCATCTTGTTTTACCTACGTTCACCAGTTATTTACATTCCCCATAGTGTTACCAGATTTGCGCTCCCTATGTTCGTACTTGATCTACCTTCCCCGTCCGTCTGCACTGCTGAAGTTGTAACTTGATTGGACCCCCCTCATCTCATGCCGTGATCTTTGATTCCACATTTTTCCCCTGTTTTTTTTTCCCCCAGAATGCCTTATTTGTGTCATTACCCAATCTGCGTCCCCACGCCGTAACTCAGTACGCAACATTTCTTACTGTGACCGTTACTCCTTCTGTAGCCAGCTTGTGTCTATGGTAGCTTTACCATATCTGGCCCCAATTGTAACTTAATTTGCATCATGTTTTGCTACCCAAAATGTGTCCCTAGTCCATAATTCAGTCTGCATCTGCTGGGTATATGTTTTACTGTTACCATTGCTCCATCTACAGTATGTCCCCTGTGTCATACAGTATGCCAGCTTGTTTTTACCTATTACCGTTACTCCATCAGTGTCCCCTGTGCCATTAGCCAGCATGTGTTACTCTATCTGGTTGTACCATCTGCCTCCCTCCTTTTGCAACACAATTTCTTTTTACCTGTGTTGTTACTTGATCAGCATTCCTGGCGGCTTACTGTAAATCAATCAATATCATTAGACCTTCAGTGTCTGTGGTGACTTTACACTGTCTGTGTTATTTGCATTACTTGTGTGATCATTTGATTAACATTCCTGTGTGTCCATATCTGAGGCCCGTTCTGCATTCTCATGTCATTACCCGATTTGCATCACTTTTGTCATTACCTAATCTGTGCTCTCTGTTTTAATATCACCACCAAATCTGGGCATTTTCACAAGTTTTTTACATAGATCAAAGAAATTTATCAAAGAAAAGAACAGTTTTACTGAAAATGGTTTGACTGAGATGGTTCATTTACAAAAATGAAATTATGAAAGCGTGACTAAATGTCCATCTTTATAACATAAAGAGTCTTTGGCAAGAGCTTCATAGACATCATTACTCGTATTGTTTCTGTCTTTTGTTTCTTTCTTCAGCCAAGCCTAGGTGTCTGAAAGCTTGACAGGCACAGGATGAAATAAAAACAAATTCAAAGCTGGTTTTGAAATGTTGTTTTGCACGATATTTCTTTTGAACTCTATCAGAAGCAGAATGTATATGAGAGTAGAGAATGAAGAAAGCATTGTATCATGCTTCAAAGACCAGCATCAGAAAGTTACACTGGGGAACACACACGTGCAAATGTGCACATACACACACACAGTATATACACACATAGAGTGTACACACACAGAGCAAAAACAAAAACAAAAAAAACACACCAACCCAACACACAACCCCAGTCCATGAATCTCCACTAGCTCCCTTCATCTCTGCCCAAGCATCTGCACTGAGTGTGTGTGTGTGTGTGTGTGTGTGTGTGTGTGTGTGTGTGTGTGTGTGTGTGTGTGTGTGTGTGTTTGTTTGTTTTTTTATCCACCACCATCCACCGCACTGCAGGAATTTGCTGTACATAACCAAATGAGTGTGACTGTGAGTGACATGTAGTGTTAATCTGTTAATCTGCCCTGGTTTATTGCCCTGGTTCCCTCTAATCATTTCTCTCTTTATCTTCTCATACTGTACTTCTCATTTCCAGGTTGTTGTTTTTTCTTTTCTTTTCTTCTCTCCATTCCTTTAGATGATCCTTATGTATGATTGTGTTGTTTCCTTTTGGATTGTTTTGATTCCCTCAGGTGTTTCTGGAAAAGGAGAAGTTTTGATGATTATTGTTCCTTATTAATTATAGTATGAATTATCCTTGTTAATTTGACTTATCTTTCAATGTTGTATATTTTCAGATACTGGTTCAAAAAATATATATCTGTTCAACTTTATACATTTAAAATAATTGCACAAACCTTGTGAGGCTGAGTCTTGTTATTTATATTGATTCTTTTTTACATGGCAAGGCACACGCGAGTTCTTACCGGCTATCCACGTTATTAGGGACATTCCACTTATCAGTAATGAAAAGATGCTGATGGTGTTATTGATACTGGTATCAAATATCAATCCAATACTTTACTCATTTAGGCAAACTCCTACTGTATAACAACATGCAATGCGGCGGCCATGTCGCTTGAGTCTAGTGTATTGAAGAGAGAAAACGAAATGGACCAAAATATATCTCAGCCTGGAAAAACGTTCCTCAAAGATATGAAGAGGTGGAACTACTACAATACAGGATAAATAATAAATGAGTTTATTAAAGCAATCCTTGGCTGGACGTGTCATTACGCAATCTGCAGCCCCAAAATCATCCGTGTCAAAACCCAATCTGTGTCACCACCCAATCTGGTGCCCTTGTGTCATTACCTAATCTACATTCTATGTTGCTTCCAAAGCTGCATCCCATCTGTTGCCTCCTGTCTCACTATGTCCCCATAAGAATTGTTCCGGGATATGTTGTCCCCTAGTATTTTGACCCTATTTGCTGATATACAGTAGTTCATGTACTGCACCAATGGTACATGGTTCTACCACTTTTATTACAATAGAACATGTACTATAATTTGGTACATGGTTTTTTACCATGTATTGTAGAATCGTATCATGGAGTGCGTACCAGGATAAAAATACATTAAACAGGTTTATGTTACTGCGTGCACTATATCATGCCAGTAGTAATGTATGTACAGTACTTAAATACTGTATCTAGTATGGTATAGTATGTGCGAACATACCATTCTAGATACCTGCGCAACTTTGGTACCCATTGTGGTACCCAATGATTACTACAGTTTTCACCAAGAGTACCATAGTACTATCACGGGACCCACTGAAGTTCCACCCTGACACTCTACAGTATAAAGTCCTATGGTCTCTCAATGTCTCATTGTTACCTGATCTGCATCCTCCTGTTTGCTACCCAATCATCACTCCCATATCTGCATCTCTGTACTGCATGGAAATGATTGAAACCTTTAGCAGGACTAGAACCCAATGTAGTTTCTGCTGTTGTAGTTCATCAATCCGCCACCTGGTTTAATGCTTGCTGCATGCTGAGATGTTTTTTCTGGCCACCACAGGTATAAAGAGTGCTATTGTAAGTTACTGTATTACGTTCTGGCAGCTGAAAAAAAATATACCCAGTGTACTAAAATAACAACAAATCAATTTATTTGATGCATTGCTATTACAACATGCATGACCAAGCATGAATGGCATTAACACTCTCCAAGTTCAACTTTAATTTTAAATAAAGCAGCAATTTCGGTTTTGAGGGAATAATTATCTTCTGGACTAGGAAACTTTATTAACATGAGCTTAACCTCTGAAGGAGAATTAGTATTAATTAATTCATCAGAAGGCGGATGGTGTAGCGGGTAGCATGTCGCCTTGCACCTTCAGGGTCCGGGTTCGATTCCCGGCAAGGCTCGAATCCCGTCTCTGTGTGCATGGAGTTTGCATGTTCTCCCCGTGCTTGGTGGGTTTCCTCCGGGTACTCCGGTTTCCTCCCACAGTCCAAAGACATGCATATTAGGCTAATTGGCGTTCCCAAATTGCCCAGAGTGTGTGCGTGAGTGTACAGTATGTGTGTGTGCCCTGCGATGGATTGGCACCCTGTCCAGGGTGTACCCTGCCTCCTGCCCTAAGTCTCCTGGGATAGGCTCCAGGTCCCGGCGACCCTGAATACAGGATAAAGCGGTATAGATGATGAGTGAGTGAGTGAGAGTGATTCATCAAAGTGTGAATTTTTGTCTCGGGTCTGTTTGCACGTTCTCCACGTGCTTGTTGGTTTTATTCTGGGTACTTCGGTTTGCTCGTACTGTGAGTAAGTGAGGGTGTCCTGTGATGGATTGGCACCCCATCCCGGGTGCACCCGCCCTCAAGTTTCAATTGCTTAACAATGTTCTGTTTTGATTTCATAAACCGAATTTTAAAAAAATATATTTTTTATTTGCAAATTTTGAATAGTATATATTGCAAATTGTAAGTTCCATGACTGTTCAATCAAATGTTATTTGTCATTATTTAAAGATCACCAGCAGCTGTATGGACACATCGCAATTTATTCCGCTGGTCATTTGGATGTCTTTTGGATGTAAAATGTTTACTGCTTACTCATCCCACTACTTACTTTAGAAGACATTAATTTAATGAATTTAATTTAATTTAATTTGATTTAAAAATCCTGTCAAAAGATTCAAGCCAAACATATCAAATCGATGAACCCACTTGAGCTGTCCTAGATTGAGCCGTCCTACTGAGGTCTGCTGCTTACCGGGTATAGTGCCTACCTTAGAGGAGGAATCCTGTCTATTGGCCTCAGGCGGAAACAGGACACTGTATCCCTCAGGATGGATACATAGTGATTAATGTGGCAAGAGAGGTAAGGAAACAAAACTGTTTAGCATATAGTGAGCTGTTGGTCTTGTGTAATGTGCACTATATCTACCTGATGATTTTCTATGCTCGGTTTGTATGCTACAGTGGAAACAACAGTGGGCAGTGTGATCAGAACGTTCAACCCATGCAAGATACTGTACCAGGTCCTGATGGTGTCCAAGGTTGTGCCCTCAAAGCATGTTCCAGACAGCTAGCAGAGCTTTTCACATATATCTTTAGTCATACCATGTCTGTCTGTGATTCACTCACGCTTCAACTAGACCACTGTTGTCCATTTCCAACGATGTCTGGAGACAGATGTCTAAATGATTACCGCCCTGTGGCTCTGACTTTTACAATCATAAAGTGGTTAGAGTGTCTGGTCAAAAACAACATCTGGTCCCCGCTTTTGGCCACCATGGACTTTCTCCACTTTGCCTGCCAAATGATGGACATTCCATTGCTTTTGCAGGTGGTCTCTGACTCCAGAATACACCTGTTCATTGACTACATCCACCCCTTCATGTTCAGTCATGATAGTCATCAAGCTTCAGCTTCAATATCATTTTCTGTATGCTGATGACCACCATCCTGGGCCTCATCATGGTTGGAGATGAGAAAGCCTACAGAGATGAGGCGTGAGTGTTATCAGAGCGCTGCAACGACAGCAACCTCTACCTCAATATCAATAAAATGAAACAGAAGAATGAGGTCTACAGGAGACTTCAGAATGGTAGGCACGCTCCCTTTCTCTGCTGTGGAAGGAGTATCAAAGGAGTATCAAAGCTCCTTGGTGTGCACTTCATCAACAACCTAATCTGGTCCGTTCATACTAAGACCGTGATGAAAACGGCTCATCAGCGGCTTCATCTCCACCACGAAATCTTGAGCAACTTCAAAAAATGCTCCACAGAGAGCGCACGCAATCATTTGGCAGCCGCTCCCTCCGTGACCGGAAGGCCCTCCAGAGAGCCGCCGAACTCGTTATTAGTAACAAACTTCCAGCCCTAGAGGACATCTTTCATGCACGATGTCTGAAAAAGGCTCACAAACTCATTACGGACCACAATCACCCAGCGCACAGCCTGTTTACCAGACTGCCATGAGACAGACGGGACCACGGCATTCAATCCAGAACCGGCAGGCTGAAGAACAGCAGGTCATCAGGATTCTAAATAAGCTGTAATCCACTCGTCACTCCTTCTCCCACTCTTTCACTCATGCCATCACCACCTCCCACACACTGGCCAGCACACTGACAAGAAACCCATGGACAAATGCTTTACATGTTTCTATCACTTTGAGGCATGTTGCAGTATTTCTACGGGCAGTGTTACCTCTTTTCTACCTCTAAGGACCAAGTCATGTCTTTATACAATAGAAAGTACTGATACATCGATCATATCTTTCACATACACATACTAATACATACAATTATTCATTCTCTATACTGCATATCATTCTACAGCCTCAGGGGAATCCTGCATCCCATCCCACGAAACAAAGAGTACACACACATATACACAGACGACACTCAATATGGGGATACCAGTTAGCTAATGTCTTTGAACTGGGGGAAGAGATCAGAGTACCCGGAGGAAACCCACCTTGCACGGGTAGAACATGCAAACAAACTAGAGGAAAAGGATAAAGTGTTTACTGACCATACAGTACCATGCATATGCACCACTACGTGTGTTTGCATTCATAATTCTTTCAACTTCTGTACATGATTTATTCTGCTCAGAGCCACTGTGACTAATTTAATTGTAATAATAAACGAGGGGGTGGGTGAGGTTGAGGAAGGGGTTGGAGTTGGACCCTGCGTACACTGTGAATTCACTGTGAATGCGTATTATACCTGTTAATTAAAGGGTTTTTTTGTTTGTTTATTTGTAAATTACTTTTAAAACCAATATTCATTTAAAATCATATTGCTCAGATCAGGGGGCGTCGTGTCAAAGGTTTGTACGAATACAATTTGTATGCTAATATTTTAGGCTTTGCACTGACAGAACGGATTATGTCTATATTCTCAGCGTTTGCAGGATATTTGTTAGTGAATTTTGGAAACAGTGGACAGTTATGCAATGATTGCAATGTTGCTCAACAGTATATTCCTACAGTATATGCAGTATATTCCTTATATATTCCTATACGTATTACCGTGATTCACCAAACCACTTTGTTTACGGAAAACAAAAGCTACAAATCTAACTAGCGTCCAACACGAGGCTGAATTCCAAATCCCTCTCTAACCCCTGATCAAGGCCACTACTTGCTGTGTTGAACAATGGCTTGTACATCCTACACAGTGCACTAACTTTATTTTATTTATTTTTTTCAGAACGGTTATTTATCTGAGGCTATTATAAAGTGGAATAACTTGCTGTATGAGATTTACAGGACGGTTTACCACCTCCATGGGTTATTCTCACCTTCTGGCTATATACTGTAGTACTGGCAAGAACTGAAAACTATTTTCACCCCTACTTATTATTCTATAAATCAGTGGTTCTCAACTCTAGTTCTGGAGGACCACAGCCACTTCGTTTAAGAAAAAAGGCTTGTTAATTAGTTGGACACTGATTAGGGAAGAACCGGACCCTGACACTGCAGAAATCATTGACAAAATGAACGATTTTACAGATTACTGTGAACTACTGACTGAATTAGGTTACCATGTAAATATGAAACGCTGTTGTCTCTTGAAAACCTAACATGACAGAAGTATTATGATTTAATCAACGTGTTCAGCAAGTATAATTTAACAAAATCCACTCAGGTTTATTTCAAAGGCAAAAATGTGTTAAAATTTGTTTTATCATTATAATTACAAAAATGCAATCATAAATTCCCACCATTCAAAGTCCCACCATTGAAACTACAGTCATGTTAGTACCACCCCTTTTGATTCTATGTGTTTTTGTGTGAAAATAATATAAATATAAATAATATAAATCATGTGATCATAATGGGTCTTAGTATTGGGCAAATGCAACCTCAGACAAACAACTACTTATAACTGTTTTTCACCATGCTGTTATTTATTCTATTTGGAGATCAACATTCTACAGTATGGAAGATTATTCACAGTCCCAGAACGTTCACCCCAAGGTCACGCCATGCAATGCTCGCAAAAATAATAAAAGAAAAAAACTACATCTCAGACCCAACAAGCCTCACTGAGCATGTTAAATGTTAAAGTCCATGCTGGCACAATTAGAAGAAGACTGAACGAGTCCGGTTTGTTCGGAAGGGTGGCCAGGAGAAAGCCTCTTTAGTCGAAAAAGAACGTAAAAGCATGACTGATGTTTAAAAAACTGGATTTGAACAAATCACAAGACTGCTAGAACAAATGTCCTGTGAACAAATTTGACCAAAGTGGAGGTGTTTAGCATTTCAGCTGAAACACCTCATTTCCACTGTCAGTCACGGATGGCAATAAAGGAGGGTGAAATTGGGTCATTCGACAGGACAGAGACCCGTAACACACCAGTAAATGGCTGAAAAATAAAAGAATCAATGTTTTGTTACTGTCCAGACCCACCTGGTATACTATGGTGGGACTTTAAGAAAGCTGTATATAAGCGAATGCAAATGCAAAAACCTTTTTGTTAACTAAATAATGGCACAGTGAAAAAAGGTTAAATTTAGTTTTTGCCTAATATCAAGATCTAATGTTTTTTTTTTTTTTTTTACACAAAAATACATATAATTAAAAGAAGCAGCACTAACTTGAACATAACTGTAAACCCTGTGATATCCTTGCAACAGAAATAAAAGTCCAGGAGGTGGACCCAATCCTAACCCATTCATCACTGTGCAACACAAGGCAACACATTTAGCACACTTATCGAGCCTGAAACACACTGAGCTGTCTCCTTCCCCTGGACATTTGGCTCAAGTCTGTCCTGGCAGGAGGAGCTGAATCAGGTCCAACCTTCTCCTAGGGACCCCCTCTGTGTGTTCTTCAGGGACCTCTGGAGGGCAATGAAACTCTATTTTGAGAACCACCGATGTAGCGCAATGATGTAACTGGAAGCATGCCCTATATTCATTAACAGCAGTAATGATGATTAATAGCAAATCGATTACATTCCCCTCAGCTTTAAGATGATTACATTTCAGCCACAACTCTTTCATCTCACCAGCATCATTATCGTACCTTAATGCTAATCAAAGAAGGAAAGGGCAAACCTGTAATACTGACACGTATCAATCCTCAAGGATCGACTCTGTAGTATCGATCCTTCGGCAAGTTGATGCTCACCTGAAATCATATAGACAATATTCCGTTTGATATACTGAATAAAATGTGCGTCTAATGCATTATAAATAAAAGGATGAACTGGGAATGGGATAGTATATGACTTTATAGTGGTAGAGACATGCAGAGGGATGTAAGCTGTTTCAACTGAATCTACCTGAGGGATAAAACACTTGGGGTCAGTGTTGTGTTTGCTTGTCATGTGAAGGGCTCGGGTTCGATTCCAACCCAGTGCCCAAACCACAGCCACTGGATGGAGTGCCGGTCCCAAGGGCAGGAAGGGCATTTGGGGGTAAAAACATGTGCTAAAGTTGTGTCTGGATCCGCTGTGGCGACCCGTCGACAAAAGCAACCAGAAGACTAACAACAAGTGTAGTGTATGGTTGTTAGTGATGGGTCGTTCATAAATGATTTGTTCTTTTTGAACGAGTCTTTAATGTGACTCAGAAGAACGAGTCGTCTCAGAGAGTGATTCGTTTGTTTTCTACTGGGCGCACATGCGCAAATCATCGCAAGACCTCCGTAGGTTATGTACAGGAAACAGAAATGAGTCGTCACCTTTGAGACTTTTCGGTCCGAATCTTTCGTTCATTTGTCACGTGACTCCCATAGACGCTATGCAGTGCAATTCAAAAGAACGAACGATTCGGACCAGAAGATATGATGGTGAGCTGCTCATTTTGTTTATAATAACATGTCCTTATATACATAAAAAAATATATTTTCTTTCCTGGAACTATAGTCGTGGCCAAAAGTTTTGAGAATGACACAAATATTATTTTTCACAAAGTTTGCTGCTAAACTGCTTTTAGATCTTTGTTTCAGTTGTTTGTGATGTACTGAAATATAATTACAAGCACTTCATACGTTTCAAAGGCTTTTATCGACAATTACATGACATTTATGCAAAGAGTCAGTATTTGCAGTGTTGGGCTTCTTTTTCAGGACCTCTTCAATTCGACTGGGCTGCTCTCAATCAACTTCTGAGCCAAATCCTGACTGATAGCAGCCCATTCTTTCATAATCACTTCTTGGAGTTTGTCAGAATTAGTGGGTTTTTGTTTGTCCACCCGCCTCTTGAGGATTGACCACAAGATCTCAATGGGATTAAGATCTGGGGAGTTTCCAGGCCATGGACCCAAACTTTCAACGTTTTGGTCCCCGAGCCACTTAGTTATCACTTTTGCCTTATGGCACGGTGCTCCATCGTGCTGGAAAATACATTGTTCTTCACCAAACTGTTATTGGATTGTTGGAAGAAGTTGCTGTTGGAGGGTGTTTTGGTATCATTCTTTATTCATGGCTGTGTTTTTGGACAAAATTGTGAGTGAGCCCACTCCCTTGGATGAGAAGCAACCCCACACATGAATGGTCTCAGGATGCTTTACTGTTGGCATGACACAGGACTGATGGTAGCGTCACCTTTTCTTCTCCGCACAAGCTTTTTTCCAGATGCCCCAAACAATCGGAAAGAGGCTTCATCCGAGAATATGACTTTACCCCAGTCCTCAGCAGTCCATTCGCTATACTTTTTGCACAAGATCAATCTGTCCCTGATGTTTTTTTTGGAGAGAAGTGGCTTCTTTGCTGCCCTTCTTGACATCAGGCCATCTTCCAAAAGTCTTGGCCTCACTGTGTGTGCAGATGCGCTCACACCTGGCTGCTGCCATTCCTGAGCAGCTCTGCACTGCACTCCGATCCCGCAGCTGAATCCTCTTTAGGAGACGATCCTGGCGCTTGCTGGACTTTCTTGAACGTCCTGAAGCCTTCTTAACAAGAATTGAACCTCTATCCTTGAAGTTCTTGATGATCCTATAAATTGTTGATTTAGGTGCAATCTTAGTAGCCACAATATCCTGGTCTGTGAAGCCATTTTTATGCAACGCAATGATGGCTGCACGCGTTTCTTTGCAGGTCACCAGGTTAACAATGAAAGAACAATGATTTCAAGCATCAGCCTCCTTTTAACATGTCAAGTCTGCCATTCTAACCCAATCAGTCTGACATGATGATCTCCAGCCTTGTGCTCGTCAACATCCTCACCTGAGTTAACAAGACGATTACTGATATGATCTCAGCAGGTCCTTTAATGACAGCAATGGGGGGGATTAAGTTAATTTTCATGGCAAAGAAGGACTATGCAATTCATCTGATCACTCTTCATAACATTCTGGAGTATATTATAAAAACTTAAGCAGCAACTTTTCCAATTTCCAATATTTTAATATTCTCAAAATTCTCAAAAATTTTGGCCACGACCGTATAGCCAGAATTTGTGTATGTAGATGTGTTGGGGGTCTGTTTATTAAAAATGTAACATTTTATTTTATTTCTGATCAAAAGAACGAAATGAACTAAATGACTCAAAAAAAGATTCGTTCATTTTGATGAATGAGATTCAAATAATCGAGTCACTAAAATGATTCAAACTTCCCATCAGTAATGGTTGTTACCTCAAAGTTTATTATTTTTTGTTTCATTCTGCTTATATGAAAACAATTTGCTACCTATTGCAACAACAAATACTTTATATACATTTATATATAAATTTAATATTGTGCAACATCACAAAACAGGGTACTTTCTCATATCAATTACACAAACAGCCACAACAGGCTGAATTTTATTATTATTATTATTATTATTATTATTATTATTATTATTTTGTCATATTAGCTTTAAAAGAGACCTAATATAGAAAATGAATTATTGTATCTTCTTTGGACATTCACATGGGTCGTTGTGATTGGCCAGATTTATGCACTTCCACAAATGGTCGTCCTGGGGTCAGTAGCTCTACAGCACGTTTGAAACAGAATGAATTTCAGGGATGCCAGATTGAGTCAGCTGTTTCAACTGAAACATTACAGTTAACTTTAGAAAAAGCAATTTACAGTCATATGTGACCTTTAAAAGAAAGTATTAAAAAAGGTCATGAAGTGACTGCTCACAGCTGCTTCATATAATATAAGGTATAATTCTGTAAAAAAATACAAGTGTGTCATTTGTAGTGGTATAAGATGAATAAAATACTTCAGAATATCTTGTTAGCTGAGTAGTTCAGAGTAGTGGAAGGAATTCTGCCAAAAGGTTACAATGATGTGAAAAAGAATTCGTCCATTTCTCTTTATTTATTATTTATATTATTATTTGATTAAAAAAATTTAATTTGTTACCTGTGATGAGGCCGTTCATGTTTGAAAACCCTCCAATGTGGATCAATTAAAGCAATTGTAAAAAAAAAAAAAAAAAAAAAAAAAAGAGTGGGCCAAAAGTCCTCCACAGTGATGTAAAAGCCTCAATGCTAGTTATCACAAACGCTTTATTGCAGTTGTCCCTGCCAGGGGTGGCACAACCAGTTATTAGATTTAGGGGCAATTACATTTTCACATAGGGCCAGGCAAATTTGGACATTTGCTCTGGTTATCTCGGTGTACCATTAATAATCTCAATCATAATATGCCAAAAAAATATATATATTAAAGAAAATCAGGATGGGGGGAAATACTTTTTCACTGCACTTTGTTATATTTACAGAACAATCATTAGTAGTTGCCTTATGGGTGTCAAGATACTTGTATTTGTAGTACCTGGCACTAAAAAAAATAAAATATAAGGAAATGAGTAGTCCAGTAAATACCACTTTATCCTGTATTCAGGGTCATGGGGGGCCTGGAGCCTATCCCAGGAGACTTAGGGCACGAGGCGGGGTACACCCTGGACACAGTGCCAATCGCAGGGCACAGACACACACTACAGGCAATTTGAACACCAATTAGCCTAATCTGCATGTTTGGGAGGAAAACATGGGAGGAAACCGGAGGACCTGGAGGAAACCAACCAAACACGGGGAGAACATGCAAACTCCATGCACACAGAGAGGGGATTGGACCTGGCCGGGAATCGAACCCGGACCTTGGAGGTGCAAGGCAAAGACAGTGCTCGAAAATAATCCATGTCAATGTAACATTTCATCATAGGTTAGGTTAACTGGCAGTCCCAAATTGGCCGTAGTGTGTGAATGAGTGTGTGTATGTATGTGTGCCCTGCGATGGACTGGCACTTCTATAACTTATAAAGCCATACTCTGAAACATGATGTAAATATCACTAGCTTAACAGTTGAGTAAATATATAATTGATGAATAAGACAGCAATGAAATCTGTGCATATGTTTACATTTTTAAATTTGAATTAGAAAGTGTAATTGATGTTCAACTACTTTTGAAATAGATTAGCCTCCAGTAATTAGGGTGGGGAAAATTAATGGCCCGCTGTAGTCATGTGACCCCTTCATAAGGTGCTCCTGATTCATCACAACCGATGGCTCGAGCCTTAGGGCTTAGATCACTCCCATTAACTGCGCATTTATGAACAAAGGAGTGTAATTGCGTTCACTGCTAATTCATGAGGTCGTATGTCTCTCATTTGTTTTCTTAGTAAGTAACTCGATTACTTTTTGTCATGGAATGTATTAAAGAAATATAGCTAATCAGTTTTGCATTAGTGCCTAAAGAGAATCAGTCTGAGGCTGAACACTCGAGTTCATTCGAATATGTTTGGGGAAAGGAAGAGAGAATTTACTCCCTCACTCCCTCACCGTCTGTACACTTTATCCTGTATATTATCCTGTACACAGGGTTGTGTTGTGGGGGGGCCTGGAGTCTATCCCAGGAGTCTTAGGGCATGAGGCAGGGTGCCAATCCACTAATGTTATTAAGATATCAAATGCTTACCAATTTATTTACTAAGTTTAGTGTTTGGATAGAATATTGTCAGACCACAGAAGCAGGGATACGGTAGCTACTGTAGATAGCTTGGGCTTGATCTTAGCTCGCTAATGAAATTCATGGTACACTGCTGTGAAAAAGTATTTCGTTCTAATGTTCTAGTATTTTGTCATTTGTTCTCCTGAATTTTTGTTCTAGTATATGTTAATAATATGTGTCACATTTAAATGATTAAGATCATTAAACACGTTTTTGTATTATACAAAGATAACCAGAATAAATACAAAATGCAGTTTTTAAATGATGAAACCAAACCTACCTGGCTCTATGTCAAAAAGTCATTTCCCACTTTGGGTAAATTATGAATGAACTGTGATTTTGGAACGCTGACTTTCAAACTTGTAACCCCCAGGGGTGATTACCTCCAGACCTGTTGAATCAAGAAATCAGGTACAGTATATAGCGCCTGTCTGTCTGTCTGTCTGTCTGTCTGTCTGTTACATCTGTAGTCGTAAGAGATGTACAGTAGTAAGTCCTTTTAATTTTATGTGAGTTTGGGTGTGTAGGGTGGTTTGTTTTCCACTGTAACATCTCACCATCCCCATGTTCTTGGCTCCCCCTACAGGTTGGGTGCAACATTACGCCATTTCTCCCACCTGGCTTTGTGTATGTGTTTGTCTTGATACATAAATTCCTTTCATGCATATATATATATATGTGTGTGTGTGTGTGTGCGTGCGTGCGTGCGTGCGTGCGTGCGTGCGTGTGTGTGTGTGCATGTTTTCACATGTACCTCATCGATGAGTGCACACTTGGCTTCATCTTTGTTTTTGCTGACTTGCGTATGAGTGTATGGCATGAATCAGCCAGGCCATGTTTGTGTCTACCTTTGTGTGTGTTATATTATACAGTACAGTGTAGTGTCTATATAGGCACACAAGAGAAACCCATTTTAGTTTGCTAGAAGAATATTTTGCTATTTGCAATTAATACATGCTGCAGCCCTAATATGTGTGTATCATGTCTTAGGTCGGATGTGTTTCCTTCACACACTGCATGCACACACTTCTTACTTTCTCGTGCAATAACCAGGGAAACACAAATGCAGAATGCATCATTTCGAACTCTTCCTCTTGGCTGAAGTGTAGACTCTGCATCGTGTTCGGCCCTCCTGCGCTCTGCTTTCACGCTTTGTTGAACATAGTTATTTTCCCACAGGGTTCCTGTGCATATGCGAGGAACGAGAAAGTACTGTAAGAGCAATTTCAGACAACACCAAACCACATTTATTCCCTGTAGAGACAACTAGTGCTAATCTCAAGAAAATGACAGGATGCTTAAGGAGTCTTTCGGTTGATGATATTTAATTGTATGCTTTTTAACAGAGTGTTAAAATTAAAGGTGTCTTGTTTTCCAATATGGGATACACAGATATAGGATACAATTAAAGCAGGCAGATGTTCAATATGTGGTCTTACTGACCATCCAGAAAAAAAAAAAGAAAAAAAAAAACTTAATTTAATCAACTTCAACAGAAAGTAAGTAAGGTCACATAATCAGTTAATAATTATTAGTAGTTTATTAATGCCAAAGGAAATTTATGATTGCACCTTCAGGGTCTGGGTTCGATTCCCACCCCAGGTCCGTGTGAAGAGAGTTTTCATGGTCTCCCTGTGCTTGCTGGGTTTCCTCTGGGTGCCCCGGTTTCCTCCCACAATCCAAAGACATGCAGATTAGGCTAATTAGAGTTCCCAAGGTGGGAATGGGCTTTGTCAAGTGGAGTGTGTGCATGAGCTATGATTGACTTGCACCCCATCCAGTGTGTGCCTCACCTCATGCCCTAAATTTCCAAGGATAGGCTCCAGGTATACAGGATAATATACGTAGATGATGGGAATTTGATGGAAATTGTAATTTTCACATATCCCAGTTAGGAAGTTGGGCTCAGAGCCCAGGGTCGGCTAGGATACAGCACACCTGGCCTTAACAGCCTTTCTCAATGGCTCAATGGTGGCAACTTGGTGGTGCTGGGGTCAAACCCCGACCTTTCGATCGGAAACCTACAGTCCTAACTGCTGGAGCCACCACTGCTCCTAAAGGAGGAATCAGCCTAAGGCCATGATGGCAAAATTGAGGCTTAACAATTTTGGAATAAATTTTACACAAATGACTTTAACAATCATCAGTCACAAAGCAGCTTTACAGAATAAAATTTTTTTCAAAATGAGTTTAAAAAGTGTAAGGAAATATGTCTCATCGCCTCATCGTCTATACCGCTTCGTTCTGCATTCATGGGAGCCTGGAGCATAACCCAGGACACTAAGTCATGAGGCGGGGTACACCCTGGACACGGTACTAATCCACCGCAGGGCACACACATTTATTCGCACACTACAAGCAATTTGGGAACACTAATTAGCCTAATCTGCATGTCTTTGGACTGTGGGAGAACCCGGGGAGTACCCAGAGGAAACCCACCAAGCACAGGGAAAACATGCAAACTTCATGCACACAAAGACGGGAATCGAACCTGGCTGGGAATCAAATGGGATGGAAATAGGAAGAGACCTTGAGAGGAACCAGACTCAGCAGGGAGCCCATCCTCACTTGGGTGATATCAGATAGCAGGGATTGATCAGCAGTCATAATGAGTTCTATGAGGCTGAAAGTTCGGTAGAATAAAACCTTAGATTGCGGGTAACTTGTGTCTTGGTCTGCGAGTGTTTTGCAAGACGAGCAAAATTTTTAAATAGATTTTAACTCAATAAACGAGAGAAATTTTGCACTATGAGCAGTACATATACTCTTTTTCGCCGAGCGTCACATGATCACAACTGAGCCAATGGTTCTTCTCTCCCTCGCGTGCTGTGGGATTGTTTGTAATCGTCTCACATGTTTCACTCGTATAGTCAACATCCGTATGCATGTGTTCTGTTCACTGTAACATTGTGACCATGTGTGTGTTTGCATGTAAAGCATTTTTTTTATTTTGTGTCCAAATGTAGTGACTGTTCTTTAGTAACTGTACGGCAACAATGGCTCAAGAGAAGAAAAAGGTTAAAAAGGCTGTAGCAGTGTGGGCAATGAATCAGTTTAATGACAATGCAGTGTCACATTTCCACAAAATCCTTAAAATTAGGCAAAAGAAAGTGTCATTGGATAGGTTCCTTGTTAAAGTCACACAAAAAGGAAAAGATTCCAGGTGAGCTAACAGCAGTGATTTTGTTATTGTGTGTGTGTGTGTGTGTGTGTGTGTGTGTGTGTGTGTGTGTGTGTGTGTGTGTGTGTGTGTGTGTGTGTGTGAGTGTCTGTGTGTGAGTGTGAAAGCCGTCCTACACAATACTCCCCCCCCCCCTGTCTCCCTTACATCAGCAATGATTCTTTTTAAAGGTAAAGTGCAGATTCATTAGTTTTATTTATACTTTATATTTTGTATTAATCATTTTTAGATATTTTTTTTATGTTGTGGAACGAATCATCAGTTTCCATTTTTTCTCATGGGGAAATTTGCTTTGAGTGCTTTGGATTACAGGCACGTTTTTTGGAACAAATTATGCTCGCAATCCAAGGTTTAAGTCAATATGAAGTCCACCTCCGTTATTGAAGGCTCGGGTACAAAACTGTTTGTGGGAATTTCAGTTTTGAACTACTGAGCGACTTCAACCAGAAGCAGGGCACCATGTCCGCTGGAATACTGGCAGCTCAGGAGTGCCATGTGTACTGTAGCTCGCGAGAGAGCGAGAGAGAGCGAGAGAGAGAAAGAGAGTTGGTGTGGTTACAGTCACATACTGTATAAAAACAAATAAAGTTCTAAAGGTTGAAAACTAGTATTTTTTTGTTTTAAAGTTTCTCTTGCTCACTAGAAACATCTAGTGGCCAAAAATATATAGGCATGTGTCCTGTGATAGGACTGAAAAACAAAGGACAGGGCAGGACAAACAAAAGCCTAAAAGAAATAAACAGCTGATGTAAGACGTGTCAAGGGTAGGAATATATGAAGGTGTGAATCAACTTGTATTCCTTTGCATATACAGTACAGACCAAAAGTTTGGACACACCTTCTCGTTTGAATTTGTATTATGGCAAAAAAAAAGCAGTTAAGTAAAGAAAAACAAGTCGCCATCATTACTTTAAGAAATGAAGGTCAGTCAGTCCGAAAAATTGGGAAAACTTTGAAAGTGTCCCCAAGTACAGTCACAAAAACCATCAAGCGCTACAAAGAAACTGGCTCACATGCGGACCGGCCCAGGAAAGGAAGACCAAGAGTCGCCTCTGCTGCGGAGGATAAGTTCATCCGAGTCACCAGCCTCAGAAATCGCAGGTTAACAGCAGCTCAGATCAGAGAGCAGGTCAATGCCACACAGAGTTCTAGCAGCAGACACGTCTCTAGAACAACTGTTAAGAGGAGACTGTGTGAATCAGGCCTTCATGGTAGAATATCTGCTAGGAAACCACTGCTAAGGACAGGCAACAAGCAGAAGAGACGCGTTTGGGCTAAAGAACACAATAAAGAAAAACTCTTTGAATGAGAAGGTGTGTCTAAACTTTTGGTCTGTACTGTAGGTCTCTGATGAGATTCCATGATAACAGTGGTTGGATATTTTAAAAGAAGAAATCACCTTTAATTTTGTCATACTGTATAATGTATACCTCACAGCACAGTATAATTTTTTTTGTTCACATACCCCAATTTGTGGTAAGCTGGGGTAAGACTGCAGGGTCAGCCATAATACTGTATCGTATACTGTAAAGTGAGGGTTACACAGGGTTACAGTAGCAGCTTGGTTGTGCTGGTGTTTGTAACTGTGACCTTGTTATGAGTTGTTCAATGGCTTAACCAATGAGCAACACCTGCCCAAGATCTGCGTGTGCTTAGTGCCCTTCCTGAGACTGGCATCACATTCATGGTGAATGCCTTGGTGTATGTTTGTGTGTGTGGTGCCTCCCTACCCTATTAGTGTGTATCCCTGCTACATGCCCTGATTGAGTAAGGGCACCAATCACAAACCATGATCAGGATAAAAGGATTAGATTGAGTGAGGTGATTGAGTGAGGTAGCTGCACCGCCATATTGGTAGAGGCCACCAACAGACCAATGGGAAAGGCAGGCCTTTAATGGGTCCAGCTTTAATGGACTCTTTTAAATAGTTGTCAATGCTAAGAGTAATAAGTTGACACAGTTGGGCCATTTGGCAAGGCCCTTAACCCTGGACCACTCAGGTGTATAATGAGAGTAAATGTTATTCACTCTGGATAAGAGCATCTGTCAAAAAACATTTTTGGGAATTGGAAGGAAATCTAATAAACCTGGAGAAACCTTAAATGGAAATGGGGAGAAGCCGGCGAAGAAACTCTGCACAGACTAAAAACCTGGGGCCACTAATATTATCCACAAAGGGCCAGTGTGTCTTTAGGCTTTCATTCCAAACAAACAGGAGCAACAACTCATTCCACTTGTTTAATCCATTCATCTTAGTCTCCAATCAACTATCAACGTGTCTCCAATTCGGCTGGAATAAAAGCCTGCAACCGCATCAACCATTTGGGGATAAGATTGATGACCCAAGTAGAAGTTACACCTGATAGTCTATTGAAAAGAGTCGGGAACAACTAATTGATTGGGTAGGATCAAGTGTTGCATTTCCTTGGTTGGAATAAAAACCTGCTCACACACTAGCATTTCTGGAGAAGAATTGACAAATGTGTTCTACTGTATATCAAACCAATCTGAACCCTGCAATAGTTTTGTGCTGGCTTTCATTTCAACCAACACAAAAATCAGGTGCCACTCCAGATTTCATCCTACCAGTGGTTTGACTCCACGGGTCCTGAATCATTTTCATTCTTAAAGCATCCATGGATATGATGGTATTCTATGGCAGGAACACTGTGGTCATCATTAGGGACAAGTTACTGTATCATAGCCAGTCCACCTAAACCATGTCATTTAAACCAGGAAGTAATCGGACCTGTGGTCTTGCGTCATGCCTTTAATTGCTCTGAAATGAAATTATCGCATTGTAAATGTGGAATTTAGTTGTTAATCACATTAACATTTTGGCTACTTTTACCGGACCATAATTTCTGAATGATCTGGTTCTTATAATGATGATTATAATTACATAATAATTAGATCATAGTGATTGCCTGTAACCATAATATATTCTGACAAATTTTGACCTTTAGTTAAAGTGCAGCTCAATTACACCCTTCACTTTTTGTTAACCAGAAGGAATGTTGTACTTGACTTTCAGCACCAGTGTTAGGTTCGATTCATAGACAGATGCCTGGCCTAGCCACTTGATTTGGGCTTTGTGCCTGAGATTAGCAGTACACTAATGAGAAAAACGAGAGAACTAGAATGAGCTGGCAGCAGCTGTCTAGCAGAAGGAAGGAGGATCCGTCTGTTGGGGACGAATACCGCATTCGTAAATCCTCTCTCCGTCTGCTGGCACTTCGTCATGCTGCCTTTCGTCCTGTTATGGCTTTTCTAGAGATTTGGCTCAAATCGGGTTATACTTCGTGCCAATGCTTACTGTGCGTGGTATGCACCAGTTATTTCAGTGTTAGGTTGTCAGTGTTAGGCCTTCTTTCAGTTAGGGCATTTTACCAGCAGAGTGACTTAATATTGACCTACTGTATAAGATATGGTTTTGGGCCAAAATTGACCCATTTCTATAAACCAGAGGAATTTTTTCTAATAATATCTGTTAATAAAAAATCCAGGCTAGTTACTCTGTGTCTAAGCCAAAATATGTCTGTATCTTTTGAAGTTTAAGTGATTAAAAGATGGAATTATGTGATTCCTCAGACTATGACTAGCTTTGTATTTTTAGATACGAATGTGATCAGATACAAATGCACAAAGACTAGCTTAAAACATTTCTGGAAAATAATGGGTTGATTTAGATCTATGTTTCTTGAAAATAACTATATTGTCTGTTTCCACATTTCTGGAAATGGACCCAAACTAGTGCAATGTTTATAAAATAATTGATCGGCACTCGCTCCATTTTTCTACATAATTATTGTGAATAAACAACTTGTGTCTGGAAAACTGTAATATGGTAAAACTCAGTAATTCTGTAAAATGGGTCAGGATTACCTCTATGTTTTTAAAAAATGATTATGTGGATGTATTCCTAAAAATTATAACAGTACAGTACTACTGTAGGTCCAGCATTTTGGAGAATCGTTCCTGGTTTCTAGAAAATTATATTGTTCACTAGCTCACTGTTTTTGAGACATAAGCATAGTGTACATGCATATTTTTGGAAAGTTGTTACATGGACTAGTATGGACATGTTTCTGGGGGAAAAAGGTTCTGGAAAATAACATTGAGTGGCACCTCAATTTTGGAAAATGAGTCAGAACTAAAATCGAACTTTGTCTTTTTGGAAAATACTAATATGCGCTATTTCAACACGTGTGTAGAGTGGATCAGGAATGGTCTATATTTCTGAAAAATAGTAATGATTATTATTTCAAGCTAAAATAGCTGTCCACCTGTCCAAACTCATGCCCATTTACCCAGACTGTACAGCCCCTGGCCCTTCAACCATACCGAGCGCCAGTCTGTTGTCTTCCTGTGATAGAATGATTAAATATAAACCTGGACTGTAGCACACTTCAGGACTCTCTCTCTCTCTGTTTTCAGCACTGAAGCCTAAAACGAATAACAGTTTTTTTTATATATATATTTTGCGGTATATTGGAAAGGCGGAGTTGTGACTTGAGTCGGCTCTTTCTTGACAGTTCAATCCTATTGGAGAAACAAATTGAATTGATAAACCTGAGTCCCGGGCTCAGACTAAACCTCCTGCATTCATGCTGTATTTCGTTTTATATCAACTCATTCACTGCCAGCAACTGCAGTGAGCTAATAAATACCCTAAAAGCACTGCTTTAAGTTCAGATTAAGAATTAAGAAAGTGAGGCAAATAATTAGTTTTAAGCTGTAGTAGTATCTAAACAACTGAGTCAGCAAAATCAGTACTGGGATAATAGAACCGCAAAAATAACATTTATAACATTATTATGTATTAAATAAATGAATCAAAGACTATTAATTAAATTAAATGTATTAATGAAAGAATATATTTATTTGTAATGTAGTGCAGCTACGTTTTGTAATAAACATGTTAATAATAACATGCTTTGACGAGATAACACTAGCAAAAACACTAAAACTGTCCTGTTAATTAATCTAAATTAAGTTTTGCTTTCTGTTATTCTTACTTAATGTTATTTATGCAATTCTAAAAAGAATATTAAAAAATTCTTTACAAGGGAACATTAAAACTATACAGAGATTGAGATTTGTTGAGGTTTTCAGATCTTGTTCCTAGCACCACTAGCAGCTGCTTTGCTAGCAGGACCTAATTACAATCATGCTAACTGGTCTTTTATTTTTAACCCTCCACTGTCATCACTTTAATTATATTTTTGCATTCTTCTTTTCTTTACATTGTAAATTATATTAGTGTAAAAAAAATATTAGTAGTCACTGGTGTGGTTACACACTCGTACAGAAATTGATAATGGAAAACTATTATATGGTATGGAAAAGCTCAGTAATAATCATAAAAAAAGATTCTTATTCTTACAAAATTTCCACATTACTAGGTTCAAATAATAGAATTTCAATAATAAAATTATTACCATTATTATGTGTAAAATAATTAGCAAAGTCAGCATTTTTATTTACAATGCAGCTACATTATTTATAGACATGCTAACTTTGCTACTAATGAGAAAACACTAGCAAAACATTCACTAAAACTCAAATAAATTTTAGTTTTCTGCTGTTTTTACTTGATATTTTTGCAATTGTAGTAAAAATTCTACATTTTCTTAAAAAGGAAACATTCAATCAATATAGAGATTGAGATTTGTTGAGGTTTTTGGATCTTGTTCCTAGCTGTTTTGCTAGCAGGATGTAATTACAATCATACTAACTGGTCTTTTGTTTTTACCCCTCTACTGTCGTCACTTTCAATTTGTCTTTTGCGTGCAAATTTTTTTAATATTGTACATTTTCACAAATGTGAATTATATTGGTGTAAATAAATATTATTATTTACTGATGAGGTTACACACTCATGCAGAAATTGATAAACTGATCTTGCTAGCTGTGATTCAGCAGTTATTAGCGGTGCTTTGATTAGCAGCAGTAGACGAGATAAGAACATGTCGACAAATTAAGAAATAAGTTTTGAGCAATAAAATTGTAAGCATAGATAGACTTTACATGGATTCCTGACATCAGAATTATGTTAACCACCCTGTATTATGAACAGAAATGCTAGCATTGATAGTAACCTTTGCTAGTGTTTTCTAATTAGTTGACATCCTGCTAATTTTCATATTAAAAACTGCTATTTTTTTCTGCTTGCAAGGTTGTTATTTTGTCAGGTCTTTAGGATAATTGATATTAAACAAATGTTGTTTGATATTGGGATGATTTTTGTTGTATTTTTTTTTCTTTTCAAAAAGGTTTCTGTTCAATGTGATGAAAGTGAAGAATAAGAACTAAGTGCACAGTTGAACGTGGATGTTAACCTTTAATTCTATCAAGGTAATTTACTTAACAGCATTCTCCCTCAGGCCTGAACATAAACTTCCATTATTCCTCAATAGGGGCTTGTGAGTTATAGGTTTCATTACCAGTTAATGTCGTAAGCGTTTAAGAGGAGACAAGAATAAAACAAAGGCATTGTAGGCAAGATTTATTTACATTTCTTATGGTTCATTACACACTGGCGAATAATTCCTCACGATCAGTTTTGGAAGCATCGTGATATGAGTTTGCTTCCTGCATGCGGCGCTGTTGAAGAACTGCAGCTCTGTTTTAAACATGGTGGACTACGAGGTCATTTCGTGGTCACTGAAGTACAAATTTTCATTGGTGCTTGTTTTAATAGACAGAAATTCTACTTGACAGCTTTTTTGTTGTTGTTGCCTGCCCTTATTCTAGTCATGTATCAATACAGACTGTTCTTTACAGCATGACTAAAACCAATGATCCCTTTGTGGCCCCTGAGGCAACTGTACTTTGAAGCACTAAGAGCACTACTTAATCAGTGACAGCCTTGACAAATGGTGATGCACAGCACTAATTAATTGGGTGGAATGTTCCACAGTTTCAAAAAGGCACTGCTGGGATGCTGCAGCACGTCATGCAATCATGATGGAGAGTCAATGAAAAATTTAATTGAAACTATAACTGTAAACAATAAAGGAATGATGCGGGGAATTTGAAACTGTGGTTCAAGTTTACTGATTAGCTTGTTTCAACAATAAGATTGAATAAGTGGCAACGTGCTATTCAAATATTTTAAAAGAAAGACTTACTGGACAAATATCCTTTGTTGCCTTATACGGTTACTGCATTTTGTGGCAACCGTGGCAACTTTTGGTTGGGGATTGAATCTGGAATCTTTTGATTAGTAGTTCAAAGCCTTACCACTGAGCCCACCATAATGCAAATGCATTTCTATGCGGGACATTCAAATCAAAACAAGTAAAGACTTGTGATGAATTTCGTGTAAATGAAGGCGGGAAACCGATTGGCACATTATTACCACATCCCCCGTTCAGTCCTGACCTCGCTCCAAGCCATTTCCACATGTTTGGACCATTAAAGGAGTTCCTGGGAGGCCGGGGTTTCAGACATGATGCGGGCAGTCAGATCATGGCGCCAGCGTCCTGAGAAAACATTCTACCTTGATTGTATCCAAGAACTAGTGAAACGCTGATGTAACTGCATTACTGTAGTAGGGGATGTTGCAGCATAACTGTGTTCTGTTATTCTGCACAATCAGAAGTCCTAGTTTGCTTGAATGTCCCCCGCCTTAGAGTTCCGTGTCTGACAGGTCTTTCTCATAGGCCAAACTGAGACCGATGGGGCACACAGTCCATACATCGTCTACTGCAGATGATGAAAACAGGAGCCACATCTCATTTACATAACGTAGACTAATCCTGTAGGCTACACAAGAACACAAGAAACTCAAAACTGATAAAAAACTGATTTAAATTTCATTTGCATCTACAGTTGTGACCATAAAAGGTCAGCGAACACCCCGAGTCCAAATCATGGGTAAAACTGCCAGCTTGCCTCGGGCACACTCCTGGGACAGCGCCAGCTGCATTCATCAAGATAGCATTATAAATTTGTCCGGAGCACTAGTGTAACACTGTCGTACAGTAAGCTATTCGCACTGTCCTTAACAACATATCTGTATGACTAATTTGCATTTAAATAGAGGCCTTTATGAGGTGTGTACCAGGGCGCTCTGGAACAATGTGATAATACGCTGTTCCACTTCATGGGTTCCTCAGACTGTCTAATAAATAAATATAGAGCACGTTCTGAGCGATTGAGAAGCCTGGTGTTAGAACAGGTGCTTGTACACAGTGTATACACAGACACCTTCTGCATTGCAATACTGTTACTGTTAACTTATCCTTATAAATTCTCTCAACGAACATCCATCTTAAGAGCTGATCATATAATACCTTTAGAGAAGTGAGTTAGAATCTCTGATGGATCAAGTCATCACTACTGGGACAAAAGAAAAAAAGGAAAGGAAAGGTTGACTTTCTGCTTAATTTTCCTGCCTCTCAGACTCTCAAGTCGCTCTTGAATTTCAGCAGCGATCTTAATAAGGATACAGAGTTAGTTCAGATTAACCAAAGTCTCAAAATGTTGCCAGAACTCAACTCTTTTCTGTCTCCTATTACTCGGAGGGTGAGTCAAAAAATTCTCAGCTCGCTGGTTATATAAAATTTTCTAATCAGCGCTTTCTGTTCAAGTCTACTGTCTCCCCAGTCACCGTTATGCAGGAGTGAATGTGTTACATCAGTTCATTTGTAACCGCAGTGCGAGCAAAAATGGATGCCCCACTTGTGATTTGCACGCAAGAAGAGCAGCGTGCGGTGATTAGTTTTTTGTGGTCTGAGGGTGTACCTGGTGCCATTACTTATTGAAGACTTTGCGCACAGAATGGAGAAAGCATTTGGATATCTGCAAGCAAAATTTAGACCCTAAGGAAGGTGAAATGGTGAAGAGCCATGGATTCAGAGTACATGGCAAAGTATGGAACGGAAACATCCTCAATCGCCGACCAAGAAAAAGTTCAAAAGTCTACCATCAGCTGGAAAATTGATGCTTTCAGTTTTCTGGGATTCACAAGGGCAAGTATTGGAACAATTGTAATAAGCAACAGCGCTTATTACAATGAGATGCTTGTTAAACTTTGGATTAAACACAGAGGACTGCTATCCAAGGTCGTTGTGATCTTACACGATGATGCGTGTCCGCACACTTCTGCTCACGCTGTCGAAAAACTTGGTTTTGAGGTGTTAAAGCATCCTCATCTATAATCCTAATCTCACTCCAACAGACTTTCACCCATTCGGGCCCCTGAAAGCAACCCTACGAGGATGAAGATTCACCTCTGATGAAATAGTGATGACAGCAGCTCATTTTTTAATAAGGGAGTACAAAAGCTTGTTGCCAGATGGACTTGCCAAAAGTGTATTTGTCTTTTCTAAAAGGTAATTACAATAAATCTGACAGCTAGAATGCGGATATTTTTTTGATTCACACTTGTAGATGAACCTTCACGGTTTTGGTGCTGTAAGTTATTAGAGTTCCAAACACTGAACACATCATCTCTTTCTTTAAATGAAGCAAAGTTCATAAGGCATACAGTAGAAACAGTAAACTCAGCACAATAATGAAGAAAGGAATCATATTGTGCCACTAATTACCCAACGTGATATCCACATCAACCTTGGTAGTAACACTATAGGAGTATTTTACATTTGGGCACCATTTCCACAGTCAAAATGATTCCCACTTCACGCTCGAAAATGTTTCCCTTAGTTTGACACCGCTGTAGTTAACTGTTCTGTTTAAAGGCGACTGTTGCGTTGAGCATCTTGTTATGGCTTGACAAATGCCCGAAATACAGTATTATCCTAACTAAGTAGTTTTATACAAGCACCTCTCACACGACAAAAAGTACTGCAGATGTAAAAAGATAACTCATTTGAAAAAAAAATTTTTTTTTAAATGTGAATTACTTTTCATAACTGATAGTTTGCCTGGTAAAGTGTTGCTCTCTGGAAACGTTCATTATAAAAGAGATGACAGATCATCCATAAAATCATGCTGACCTTTCAGTAAATCAACAAGATAATGAGAGAAATTACACGAGCAGAACTGTTTGGCTTGGCATTTGAACACAAATGGATAATTATTATGAGCTTAATGTATGTCCTATTGGAGCCTTGCAAACCAGACGTCTATCATCTGTTAAAGCAGCAAAGCTTTTTCAAAGTAAGGCCCTATTTGTGAATAGTAATTGTCACGGTGGCTACCGGTTTAAGAAATGCTTCCTCATAGCCTGTCAACAAAAATGTGATTCTATTTATATGATATATTACATAAAAAGCGTATTTGGTTTCCCATGGGAAACCAGCACATAGAAGTGCATATATTTAAAAATAAATAAATAAATAAATAAAACTCTTAATATTATATTCAATGATCTTTAGTTTTGATTACACACAGTGTATGAAAATGATTCATGAACCACTTTTTCACATTATGCCTATGTCATCAGTGAACTCTATAGATGGCATGACCTAGTTATTAGGTCGTCTGCTGACTTCATTTTATTGCCACATAACATTGCTGAGTCTAGACCTGACCAACAGAATCAACCCCAGATCATAACACTTGAGAGGCTTGTACTGTACAGTGGCCACTATGGGTGCATCACTTCATGTGCATCGCTTCTCTTTTTACCCTAACACATCAGACCACGCGACATTTTTCCATTGCTCCAAAACTCAATATTTATTCTACTTAGCAAATTCAAAGCTTTTTCTGATTAGTCTCACCAAAAAGTAATTGCCATCCAATGCCAATCCCAAAAAATGTCCACCTCTGGCCATCACACCAATGTATACTTTTTTTTTTTTTTTAATATTCCAATCAGATTTAATCTCCTTTTTCTGTTAAAATATCCTCCATTCCACTAGACTTTTTGAACCATGGCTGTGGAGATTTGTCCATTCACAATTACAAGAGCATTAATGAGGTCAGAAACTGTTGTCAGTTGAAGAGGCCTGGGGTCCATCTAGCATCCAAATTCATCCAGAAGGTGTTTAGTGGGGATGAGGTCATGACTACACCAACACCACCATTGTCAAATGATAGCTTTGTGGGGCTTGCTTTGTTCACACTCATAAGATATTTTACTATGGTATGTGTTGTAGTTTACCATGGTTAACTATAGTACATAACATAATATAGTTTTACTGTGGCACTTCAGACATTATCATAGGACTTTATAGCGTACTAGGGTAGGTACAGTACAGTGGCATTTCAGTGGGTATCACGAGAGCACCATGATGTGCACCACAATACCTTTGTGAATACCATGGTACTTCTTGGGTACCACAGTGGCTACCAAACCTTTTCAGGTACAGTATCTAATATAGAATGTTTGTACACCCTGTACCATATTAGATATGCTACTACATATTACTAGTATGATATAGTATGGGCACATTATTGTACGCATGTAATATCAGAGGTTTTAATGTACATTATGGTATTTAATTAAATGTTACATATATATAATGGTACCATTCTAAATATTACCATTATGGTACACAAACATGTGTATCATATTTTTGAAAATATCCTGGAATGTGGTCCATAGCACCAAATGTACAGGGTACAATTATGCATAGTGCTGTAGTACCAAAGTACTGTATGTACCAGGGTTGAACCGTGAACCATAGTGCTATATCGGCAAATAAGTAAACCGGTACTATATACAGTACCATGGAACAGGTCCTTTTGTCTTACTGCTAAAATGTCTTATGGGCAGAGACATTGTCATGCTGGACCATGATTCTACTGAAGGGAAATTGTGATGCTACAGCATACAAAGACTTCTGCACAATTCTGTAGTTCCAACAATGGCAAAAAAAAAAAAAGAAAAAAAAAGTGTGACAGTCAGGAATTCATAAAATATAAATAATAGAAGTTTTTTTTTTTTTTACATATTTTATAGAACACAGTGCTTTTGCACAGGATGCCTTTTTGATCTGTTTCCTACTTTCTCTCTTTCTCTTTAGTGTGTTTCTCTGCTAAGCATGAAAAAGATTTAGATCATGGTGCACTTTATTACACTGTAAGAAGGACACAGTCATTTATATGCAGTCGACATCACAGGTTCTGTAATTAGCACTACAGCTTGGACACCAGATGGATTCTCGACTCATCTCCTTGAGAGTGTGTGTCTTTCTCAGTTTAATCTACCTCACCGCCTGTTGCCCAATGTTTGTTTACTTTCTATAAGAACAGAACTTTGAGACTTGGGATAAAACCATACTTGGCAGACTATACTCGGGCGGATTTATCGAGCTTTAACTCTCCCCCACCCCGTCTTTTTCATGTAGACAAAAGACAGCTCTGTACTTTCTTTTTTTTATTTTTGAGTCTTTCCGAATCTTGTTTCACTCACACAATGCACAGACATGCTCTAGCACAGTAAGGATGGTTATTGACCGCCAATAAATTACATAGAGCATTTACTAGCATTTAATAGTGGTTTTACACCACTACTAAACATTCAGCTAACATGCTAATGCAACATGCGCTAGTTAGCTTAGCATATCTCTTTAGCTAACTCAATAACAAACTTAAACTGCCCAGCTAGTATACAGTAGCTAGCTAAAAATATCTAATTATATTAGCTGCGCAATTTAAGTCTGTTTAGCTAACTCAGTAACAAAACTGCCTTTACTGGGTATCTTTTGCATTTTTTTTTTGCTCTCAGGAGCTATCTGTAGTGCTTTAAAAGAACTTAGGTTAGATTCCAACAAACTAGTTGATTATTATTATGAGGGGTATCAAAAAGTTGGGAAATGGGTGGAACAAAATCAGCCTGGGTGTTAGTTTAGAACATGCTCACTAACTAGTTACCACAAGCTAGCTAGCTTAGCTTTTGCATGCTAAGTGCTAAGTTGTCTAACATTAATTTATATGCTAATGTTACTTTGCATTTGATTGAACTCCATCATTTATACCCTACATTTCCTCTTGTGTCAACTGCTAGCAAAAGCGATGCTAAGCTACAGTAGTAGGCTTACATCTGCAATGCAGCTGTCACTCAAATCGGCCACACCCACAGTCGTTATAAGAAAATAAAGATTTCAATGATACCTTTACATTTCATACATAAGGACCAGAAAACAATAAAAAAAAAACTCTGCATGTCTGTCCAGCCAGATTTGGTCACATGACGCAAAACTGCGTTATGAAAATTGTCTGTGTACCATAACGCACCACAGTGCATCATCTAAGGAACTGCATGTTTTAGCACTACAATGCTAATTCATTTTTCAGAATCGGAGTTTGCCACTTGGTGCCAACCGATCGCAGGGCACAAGCATGCACACACCCAAACATACCCTACGGGCAATTAGGAAAAGCCAGTTACTGTAGCCTACACCTCAGGTCTTTGCACTGCGGGAGGAAACCGAAGGAAACCGATGAAAACCCCTCCTAGCACAAATTCCAAACTTCAAAGGAGCTATTGTTTGATGTGCTGTATATAACTATGTGCTATAAATTGCAAAACATATTGATTTAGCACATAATAGATCGTTGGCACATGTCCAAACCTGACAGTCAAAAAGAAAGGTGAGAATCTAAGTGCCACCTCAATAACCTCTTTTTCTCTCTCATTGCCCATTCAGCCTGCTGTCTCTGCCACAGATGAGGTGTGTGTGTGTGTGTGTGTGTGTGTGTGTGTGTGTGTGTGTGTGTGTGTGTGTGTGTGTGTGTGTGTGTGTGTGTTTGCTCAGCCAGAGCACTGCAGCAGATGCTAGGGTAATGACTGTCAGCCACGAAATCACCCACTGATGAGATTTTTCGGCTCAGATTGGCTGAACGGGTAGTCAGTGTTCTCACCTCGTGTGCACTGATGGAATTGGGGGCACCACAAACATCCTCTTCATCTTCAAGACAATTTTGATCGGCAGGACTGTACACACTTTATAGGTACATTTCACACTTTCTGTTGAAAGCATGTACATCAATATCAATGATGTATTTAGTATTAAACAATGAGTTCCCCTTTCCATTCCTGTCCAACCTTCTGCTTGATTCCCATCCAAGCGCATCACTGCAGTGTGTGATAAAAATGCCAAAAGTATGTGAACGCCTGGATAACAGTTGTATCAGATGTATTTTTATTTTTAAAGTTTCTGCTTCTATGGAACTAACATGTCTAAGCCTGTTCCAGCATGGCAGTGTCCCAGCACAGAAAGTTTTAGTTACAGAAACGTCTTTTCTTGAAATAGACATCTGGTATGTGTTAGTTGGGTGGCACAGTGGCTTTGCACCTTTAGGTTTGGAGGTTCAAATCACAGTTCTGGTCTGTGTTTGCATGTTCTTTCTGTGCTTGACGGGATTCCTCTGGATACTTCAGATTTCCAAATTAAGCTGGTCTTACAGTAGGTCGTTGTCCAGGTGCACACCTACTACATACATTTGGCTTTTCTGGCTAGGACATCAAATCAACTTTAAGAAAATTTTAATATACAATATACTGCTCAAAAACATACAGTAACAATCAATTTTAGTCCACTTAAATTTGACATCCTTTGTATGTGTACAGTATGTATAGATCAAGTCAAACCAGTGCTGTGTTCCATTCCACAGTGTACTTTAACGTTAAAGCCTGCTCCCTACTCGCTGGAATGTGATTAAAAGTAAATGGGATAAAATCTCGGAAACCTGTTGCTGCTACTTTGGAAATTTCACACCATGGAAATTAAATGTTGAAAAAATGTATTACTTACACAGTCCAAAGACATGCAGATTAGGTTAACTGGTGTTCACAAATTGCCCGTAGTGTGTGAATGAGTGTGTGTATATATGTGTGTGTGTGTGTGTGTGTGTGTGTGTGTGTGTGTGTGTGTGTGTGTGTGTGTGTGCGAGTCTCTGATGGATTGGCACCCTGTCCAGTGACTACCCCACCTCGGGCGTTTCAGTAAGTAAAAAAAGAAAAAAAAGGTATAGAAGATAAATGAACGAACGAAGGACAAACAACCCGATATCGTAATAATTTATTGATTTTATTAAAATGCTTAGAAACAGTAAAGAAATTATTTGATTAATTTACAAGAATTACAGAATTTACAGCATATTTGGACACCCCCTGGACATTTCTGTTTATACCCCACTTCATTCCCACACAAAAATTACATGAATTCTATATTTTCTATATTATACATCTAGGTTTTTCTTATATTTCTTATATTTTTCTTATATTGTATATTTTGTACTGTAGAGATATTTTATTCTTTTTCTTTCATATTTATTTCCTATTAATAGTTTTTTTTATTTTAAGGTTTAATTAAATTATAACCCTAACCCTAAACCCTAACACTAGTGTGTATTTTTTATTAATAAGGATTTATTGATTAAATATATTTTTTTCATTTAATTAAAATATTAGGTTAATTATACATTTCTATTGTCATATTAATATTAAGTACACAATTTCAAGCTCCAATTTTTTCCACACTCCAGCAAGGTGAAAAATGTTTGCACGTCCACTTGAGGTGAAATGATAAACCCCTGTTCACTTGTTCCCTTTGATCTGAGCAGTTACATTCCCTGCGGTTTGGAATTGCATTAACTCGGCTGAACCCCCTTGTGTATCTATTCATATGGGTATGGAACGACGAACCAATCGGAATGCAGCACAGCACTACGTGTTCCCTTAAGTTTTTAAGCATTACTGTATGTTTTTATTTAGTTTGTAATCGTGCTTATGTTGTCTTTCTATATGATCAGATTTAAAATGAAATGCAACATTAAAAAGTCTTAAAATATGATGTGCTGGCTTTGATTTCCTTTCACACTGCTTTGTGGTGTCGAGGAACAGACATCAGTCTAATCAATTCAGGTTGTCATCAGATACTAGCGATCAAAATGTCTGTGTGAAGCAGATATCAAACTGCTAGAAGTTATTGCATAACAAAATCAAAATTGTATTCTTACCATTGCATACTACTTGTGACAGATTGTTATATAATCTCAGACATTGATTGCGATCCATCCCAAAAAAAAAACAAAAAAAAAAAGTTTAGATGAAACATCTTCATCCTGTGACAGAGTGACTCATCTATTGTGTTCACCGAGGCGAACTTCAAAGGCGACGCACAAGCTAGCACCATGACAAATGCCTGCCTGAAGCGCTCGGCCCCAAAAAAAAAAAAAAAAAAAAGAGCTGCTCTCTTGCAAAAAGCGTGATAACGCTGGCCCTGCATGATGAAACACTTCACCCTCTTTTCACTCCAAAGTTGCATCAAATGCATGGTGTTTTTTTTTTTTCTTTTTTAGAAATACATTTGTATATCACAGAACATTCCTTTGCACCTTGTTGCATCAACAGTCTGCCCATGGTTCCTGGATTTGATGCAGATCCATACTGTACTGTATGTTCATTGTGGCAAAGCTAACCTCTATACTTTATCCGTTTGTTTCTGCACCAGTTTAAAATTAAAAGATAATAATCCTTATTATATTAAAAGCCCACAACGGAGTCCTCGTCTGACTCAAACCAAACCCGGCTGCCGTATTGGTGTCTAGTGTAGATGGCTTTAATTTTTTACTTTTATTTATTTATTTATTTATTTTTATGATGATGCATGGTATCCTTCCATGTCATATCTTTTATGTTTTATGACCACATTAAAGCACTACTGGTCTAGGGGTAGTATAGAAAGACCTGCCTCGGGTCTGAGGGCATGTTCTCCCAATGCTTGGTGGGTTTCCTCCGAGTACACAGGTTTCCTTCCACAAGCCAAAGACGAGCAGATTAGGATTATTGGCAATCGCAAATTGCCCGTAGTGTGTGAATATGAGTGTGAATGCTGACCGGAGCTCCTAATACGGTTGTAAAAATGGGAACAAACACACTAGTAATCACCCCTGACCTACAGTACAGAGGTTCCTAGATGGATGGATACAGTAGATAGATGTATCACATACAGTATGCCCGAGTAGAGAATGTAGAACAAAGAATAATTCTACTCGACTGAGCAAGAGTTCTGTAAATAATAACTTTTGCTTTGTTGCACCCTTTTGGCTTTTATGATAGTGATACAATATCCCAGTAACCAACTGCAATATTTCTGTCTTATTAGCGTCAGCTGAAAGCGAAGGAATAACTATCAATAGCTGTTATAAATGATGACAGGAAGTTGTTTTCCAGACATTCCCCAACATCGAACGGAACTATAAACCGTTAAGCAGCGTGTAGTTCTTTAATACGTAACGTTAGCGCCGGCAAATTGACATAGTAGAAGTGGAAGAAATCACTCCGGGACATGCCGATATTAAAAATAATCACGTTTGTTTGCGGCAACACATCACGCCACACCGTTATTGGTTATTTTCTTTTCCGTTCCACGTAACGGCACTCCCTCAAGTGTTTTATTCCTTATTTTGAATTGAAGATAAGATATACTGCAAATAATAAAATAAACGTTTCAGTAGTATTGCTATAAATCTTTAAAAAAGACATCCTGGGCTAATGGAATGGAACACTGCTAAGTAGAAAACAAAAAGACAAACGATAAAGAAGACCATCTCATCAAAGTGCTGTAAGAAAGAGAGTAAAAACAAACTTTAATGTAGTTCACTTTTTCCGAGCCGAAGCTGTACATCATGTGCATAAAACGTAACTTGGGCATAACACCAGGCAGCGTCCCAACACCTTTTCATGGGCTGCCTATCACTCTGGCTGACAGACTCTCCCGTCCCGCGTCTCAAAGCGGAGGACGGCTGTCCTTTCCAAGAATATAGAGTCTCCTTCAAACCTGTGTAATAAATTTAGCTGAGTGACAGGGGACCAATCATTCTCACTAAGCCTGACGAATGCGGTCTAATCTAGCTCCCGACGGGAGGCCAGCGTGTCTGTTCTCCGCTTCCTATCACCCGTAAACCGCTCAATCTCCCCGCACATGTGGCCTGGAGGTGCGAGGAAAGACAGAGCCAAACATCATCACTTCCTGAGGTTTATGAGCTCAATACCCAAGCTGAATCTGTTAGTCGACACCAGCATGTCGCACTCTTTTCTCCCTCCTCGACAAAAATATAGTAAATCTATCTGCTCTCAAGGACGCGGAAACAGCCGGCGGTAATGAAGCAAGGCGGTACTACGTCTTCTTAGACGCAGTTTTTTCTCGCTCCCTATTTCAAGCCGTCGATTTATTTCTTTTTCTGTCTATCAGTTGAAATGGAATGGGAAGGCAAAGTACTTCGTCTTCATTATTTGTCGGTGTCTCTGACTGCGAAGCCAGAGATGCTTTCATATCTCGAAACCTTGCATTCCAGGATGAGAATAAACTTTGCTTTAAAGGTGTGCAGGGGACTGGTTTGTTTTCCACACAATTCAGAATGAATTCTGAATGTTTGACTGATGGTGCCGTAATTATCCCAAAAAAAAAAAAAAATTGGTATCTGCTGACAAATTAAGAGTCACTTTTTGCGAGTTGCTCATATAACTTTTTTGAAAATTTGTACATTTGTGCAGATGAGACCTTGTTTAAATATATTTGCATATTTGATTACCCAGATTTTTTTTTAAAAAGAGATATCCGTATTAAAATATTAATTTTACTCTGATGTTGCTCTCAATGGAAAAGATTTATCAGAATAGTTAGTTGAAACATCATTTCTTTATTCTTTAGCTAATTAACCAGCATACACAGTTACACCGAGGTGTTCAAGTCAAATCCAAACTTTTGATTGTACAGAATATCAGAACACAGTTATGAGAGTAAAACTTATTCTCTATATAATCCCCTGCTATACTAATGTGGTTCACAAGTGCTTGGATATCATCAAGGTTTTGGTTTTCTCAGTACACGTGAGCCATGATTGGACCACCTGCTTCACGTATGAAACGCTGGTCTCCCAGGAACTCCTTTAATGTCCCAAAACATCTGAAAATGACTTAGAGCCTCTTACGGGAAAAAAAATATATGGCAATATATTGTAAAATATAATGCATCTCCATTTATTAATATATTGCAATATATGAATGGACCTTGTATGATATTGCAATGAAGACAAAACCATTATATTCATACTTTGAATTGAAACATTATTGAAACTTTATGCCTATTTAAGAATTATACACACACTTTTACTTTGTCGGTGTGCTCTGATTAATGCCTATAATATCCATTTTGTTCGAACTACATTAACATATAAGCATATTGTAAAAAAAGATATTTATAAAATAGATATGTTTAATGAAATTCAATATATCATGAAGTATATTGTTGAATATAAAATTGAAAATACAAGAAATACATAAAATTCCTTATATTTTTCAATATATTGTAAGATATTATTCTGTATATTGTGAATATATTATGGAATATGAATATCTTTTTTTTCTGGTAATTATTAGTATAGTTAGTATCAGTTAGTGTAGCAACGAGGAATATTAACATTATAAAATCTTCTCAGTAACAGTATGTCAGAACACTAAATCATTTAATATATTGACAGTTAATATATAGAAAAATATATTTCCCTTGAGTAAGAGACGAGGTCAGAACTGTAGTTCCTGAGGTCGAGGTCCTGTGATGTCCGAGTGTTGTTGGTGAATGATTGTGTGTACAGTTCCCACAAACAGATGTATCAAGAGTATACAACTTGTAAAGCAAGTTGAAATTATTGCCTTTGACGCATTATTGAAATGGGGACTTTTTCTGTTATACACCGCTTAGGTGCCCAGAAAATTATTAACAGTTTTGGCAGTTTCCTTTGTAATATCATTCTAATTAATTTTAATATTTGAATTATTACAATTCAAGAAACTACACTTTTTGACACTCAGTCAAAAGTTCACACACACCTTATAATTCCATAGTCCTTCTTGATTTGTATTTCTTTCTACATTGTAAAATAATGCTGAAGCCATCTAAAATAGGCAATAATCTCTTTTGAACAATGGCGCGTGATGGGTTTTGCAAATGCACTCGACAATACTGTTCTTGCAAGCCGACTTTCCTTATAATAAAAAGTTGTTACTTAATTACCTAATATCTAACTTAATAGTGTTATTTCATAGTTTTGGAAGAAAAAAAAAACAGTATTGTTTTTTAACATAGAAAATAAATCCAAACTTTGAAGTGGTACTGTATATTTTTCATGAATGCAATTTATTTTAAAATATCTGAAAAAAATTAATTTCTATCTTAACTTAAACCACACCAACATAGACTGAGGTAAAGCATTGCTTGCGTATATAAAGTGAAATAAATGAGTCACACATACTGTAACTGTGTAAGCACCAGTGGTAATGACCATGGCTTTTTATGTTTTTTGGTTGTTGTTTTTTTTCTTTTCCTCATTTATTCTTAGGATTTCTCCACTCCTTTGAATCTACCAACAGCTTGTAGCTCTGTGTTTGGCATGTACGTTCTCATTCTCCCTGCCATCATGCACCCACAGACCCGCTGTTCCTCTGTGGATGATCAGGATCATGTCATACGGTGCCTACAAAAGAAGCTTTCTTTTAAATTAATTTTACAAATGCAATTAGAACTTGCAAAACAGAATGCTTGTTTTTTCACAGGCTGGTGCTTATGGTGTACTTTGATCAATGGCATCAACAGTTGAACCAATGGTCCTGGAGTAATACCTGTATTTTGTTTTGTTACATTTTCTCTACATGCTAAAAGTTTTCTCTTTTAGGTGTTATTGACAGAAGGGTTATATAGCCCGTACATTTCAGCCTTTCGTTATACTTATCACTAGAACCTTCGCAACCTCAGTAGGAACAGCAAATTTTTGGCACAGAGCACAAAATGCTTATTTGTAGTGCAATTTAGCAGCAAATTAAGATATGTGGACCTGGTCATGGAGCCAACCGCAGCCACCGAGAGTTTACGTCATGCAGGGTTTCTAAAAAGGTGTAAAAACCTGTGCCACATAAAAAGAAAAAGAAAAAAAAAAATCATCAAAGTGATTCTTCATATTATTATTTTTTGACATCCTCAAACCCAAATTCTAATCACGTATGCCTTGTAATTTCCTTTTCTTTTTCTTTTTTTGGTAATTAGCACATGCCGATTTGATCACTATATTCACGAAGGAAGAATTGAGTAAAAGAGTAATACAAAATGGTTCTCACTTACAGTAAGGATCTTACCACTACACTCTGTACTGTATACAACGTGTAGTGGAGAGAACACATATACTGTAGTCTTTATTAGAACATTGCGTTAAATACAAGAAGTTAATTAGAGCCCCATCTAGCTTTTGGCAGAATTAAGAAATCCAGCTGGTTAAGGTGTGCACGGTTATTATTTGAGTTTAAAACCTTAGTATCTGACGTTCATGTCTGAATGATCTAACAGCAATATCAAAATCCCATAATACTACAGTAAGTGCTTAAGTGCCATGTGGTCTGAGTTCTCTGCTCTGGCTAAGGTATGTGCCATGACGTTACTGCCATCTGGACGTTTAATGAGGTTGGAAGAGGGGTTTAGGATATCTTTGATGTCCGATCTTTTCATTATTATTATTATTTTTTTTGCATCTCACTGAAAATAGTGTAATACAGTTTAATCAAAAAATGCGCACCTGGTTTTCACATGAATTTGTGCATTGGTTTTAACGATCAGTGTTTTATCCTGAAACTAGTGTAGGTCTTCATTTTCTCCATCAAAGCTATTTTCATTTGTGCCTTCAGCTTTATTTGCATTTTAATTGGTAAAGATTTTAGGAGACTTGGCAACCATGCATTCCCAAGTCTCCTATAAGGGCAGCATTTTTAGACTAACACAAGTTCAAACACAAGTTCACAGGAAGTAATTGCTGTTTGAAAACTTTATTTTTAAAGGAATAAATATACACAATACAGTACGAGCCCATGCTTGTATGAATGTCTATCTTCAGGATTATTTTTGTGTGGTGTTCACTTCTCATACACGAAACAATAAATATGGTGAGACAAACAATCACAGGGCTGCGTAACGCACTTGGAGGAAAGTGCTAGCTACTCTCTTCTGCATGCATTAGTCAGGTTTAGGCCTCTTAGTTCCAGTGAAGGGAAACTGTAATGTTACAGCATAAAACAAATACAAATGTGTAAAAACACTTTCGAGAGGAACCACACTTGAGTACTTCGGTCAGATGTCCACAAACTTTTGGGAATTATAGTGCATTAACATACTACCTGTCACTGACGGATAAAGATTTTGCAGAATTTTTTTAAAAGTTAAAGCTAAAATAATCTTTAACATAACATGACTTTCCATATATTCAACATTTTTGCAACATAGTTTATGGTGCAAGGTTCAGTTTTCATAGTGCATGTCCCATTTCTTTTATTTATTTATTTATTTATGAGTAGGCTATGCTGTGTCGCACTTTTGTTTCTGTTTCTTGAGGGTTATGGCAGCTTGTACATGCATTGCAGTCATTTCTGTGTCTTCTGCATACTCTGTCTATACATGGTAAGCTATTGGGTTGATTGGTCATGCTTACCATGGAGAAAAAGTGCTAAATTTGTCAAAAAAGTGCTAGATGCTGTAACATAATCTGGCACATTTTGATTTAATTTAGTTTAACTTTAGGAAGATACCGAAGGATGGCAATGTGTCATCAAATTCTGCTCAGCCAGTTTTGCATGATTCTGTGACAAAATTGGCTGGACAGACATACAGACATACAGATATACAGTACAAACAGACAGACATACAAAACAGACACACAGTACATGCAGAGATTTTTCTGAGACTGGTTTCGGGTCCTCCAAAGTATGAAACGTAAAGATATCATTGAAAATGCGAGTTGACCAATGTGCAGACAAAACCTTTCTTTTTATTTGTATAGATAAGAATTGCTTCATTACATAGCATGATTGTCATGATTCTAAGTTTTGGCTTTCATGCCTCATTTATAAATCACGATCAAATCTCACACAGAAAGGGGCCTCTCCAAGCCTTTAATCAGATTACGGCCATCTGCTGCTTGCTGATTAATTTAAATGTAATTTGCACCACAAGTATACAGTATGGGGATTTTTTATTTAAAGTGGGTTTAGAAGAAACTTGTATAGGATTTCAGTCTTAATTGTTTGTGGAAAAGCTTAGGAAGCTTATTGAAGCCCTACAAAAAAAAAAAAAATTATAAATGGGAAAAAGAAAAACCCTTGTGTGTCACATAGTCCTTTTCACAGGAGAAAAAAAAAGAAGCAATTAACATGTCAGGCTGCAAAATATTAAAATTAACAAGCAATTAATTCTTTAATTCTCTGTGGAAGCCTGGGGGCTGAAATGACACCTGGCTGGTCTTATTTATAGCCACAGTGAACAATAGAGTCAAGTTGTTTAATTCAAGCAATTGCTTTAAAGGTATTATTCAACATGGGTGTGTTGTCAGAGAAATAGGACAGGCAGATGTGAAGAGGGGGCAGCACGGTGGTGTATTGGTTAGGCACTGTCACCTTGCACCTCCAGGGTCCGGGTTCGATTTCTTCCTCGGGTCTGAGTGCATGGAGTTTGCTTGTTCTCCCCGTGCTTGGTTGGTTTCCTCCCAAAGACTAGGCTAAGTGGTGTGTTCCCAAATAGCCCGTAGTGTGTGCCCTGCAAAGGATTGGCACCCCATCCAGTGTGTACCACGCCTCGTCTCCAGGTATAGACTCCAGACCCTCAACGACCCTCTATACAGGATAAAGCTGTATAGACAATGAGTGAGATGTGTAGACATTCAGAAATGATACCTTTAAGAGCAGGTAGGAGTTTTGCTCTTTAGTGCCTTATTTCCTTCAGGAAATAATGGACTGGCTCTGCTACAGTACATTCCTGATTAATTAAACATTTCTTCTTGACTAATGGCGATTCTGTAACTTATTCATGGCCCATGGTAGTTTTATGTGTCCAAACCTTTTCTTGGGGTAAAAGGGATTAGCCTTTGCTTAGACACTCAATTAAATGAAGAGGCTTAGCAAAAAAAAAATTGAGTTTTCTTTTTTTCCCCTCAATTAAGCAGAAATATGAAGAAAAGTCAGACCGCTAATCATAATATTTCTTCAATAAACTAAGCTGTAGACAGGCTAATGAACAAGCGAGATAGTATTATTAGTCTAAATATTTACAAAAGTTGAAAACAGTGTGGTTGTGTGCTAAGATTAAAGCACAACGTCTGACAACTAATTAGCAAAATGATGAATGTTTGTGGTCTGGTGCTGTGCTAGCATAACATAATGTAGCAGATAGGATTCTCAGCTAGCTAGCTGGTTAGTTGAAACAGAAAAACATCCTCTAGTAGTAAAAAAAAAATACTATGTTATAGAACTATAGAGTTTTTCAGTATACAGTATATTGTTTGCTAGTTAGTTAATGCTAACTAATGCTAACACTATGCAGTTATGTTGCTTAGTAGATGCCTGTACTGTATGTGTCCAACAGATTTGATCATAGACAGATAATTTGTCATTGGAATCTTTCATCCAAGCCTGGCCAAAAATAACAGAAAAGAAAGAAAGAAAACAAAAAAAGGAGGGGAAAAAAAGTCACACATCCTATTTCTTTTGACTGTCTTCAGCTTTTACATTACAGCACACAATGTCGTGGCCGATTCATATGATAAAATGATTCTTTGTGCTCTCAGACACACTCTTGCACAGTCTGAATCCTGGAATATACCAGTGCCATGAGGGAAGAATCAAACTTTATAGATGTGATAAACGGCAGCATGGTGGGATAGTGGTTGGCTCGCATCTCCCGGATCAAGGGTTCGATTCCCACCTTGGGTGAGTTTCCTCAGAGTACTCTGGTTTCTTCCATAATCCAAAGACATGCAAATTAGGCAAATTGAAATAACTAGAAATTTCCAAATTCCTCCAGGCTTCCTGCGACCCTGTACAGGATAAGCAGTATAAAAGATAAATTAATGAATTAATTAAAGCTGTGATAACCAGTACATTCAGGTCACCAACTGACTTCATTTTATTGCCACATACAGTAATTTTGCTAAGCCTACTGTAGACCTGACCAACTGAAGCAACTCTGCCACCAGAGGCTTATACAGTGGAACATTATGCATGTCAGTGCATTGCTTCATACGCTTCCCTTCTTACCCTGACACACAATCTCACTGGAATAGGGTCCATTTTAACTCATCAGGCCACATGATCTTTTTATATTCCATTCCATTAAGTTCCATTCTTTATGGTCATTAGAAATCTGAAGCCTTTTTTTCTAGCAAGTGGTTTAATTATGGCCACACAGCTGTTTAGTCCCAATCTTGAGAGTTCTCATTACATTGTGTGCATATGAAAATGTACTTACTTTCACAATTCGACACCATTTATTCCTGATAAACTTAGCATGAAGTAATTGTTTTTGGACAGCAGTCTCCTTAGTTGTTATCTTTGCTCGATAAAGGACAGACTTCTCAAACTGTTTTTTTATTTAATTTTTTTTTTACAGGAAATGTATCATGCTGTAAATACTGTAACTGTAATTACAAAACTGTTTAAAACATGTGTTTTTACCCAGTGAATCTTTATATACCTTTGAAACTATGCACATATTAAAGTTGTATTTTATCACATCTTTGGGTGTCATGATGTCGGGAATGAAACACATTTATACAATCTCTTTCTCTCTTAGCAGTAAAAAAAAAAGCTTCTCATGTTACTAACAAACCAGAATAACTATTCCATTGTAGAACTTCCTAATTATTATAAAGCACAAAGAGCCTTACATTATCAACAAATATATATTTTTTGTGTGTGTTTTTTTTTTTTTTGGTTAAGTAACAAACCTATTCATTATTAGATTTTGGTTATGCAATCATAAAAGTCCTCGTGTATGCGTTGTTGCTATAGATACCACAACGCAGAACAAGCACATTATTTGATATTTACACATAATTTGAATAACAGACAGCACTACTGTTAGAGCTGCTGTCATGGAAAATTAATCAGTTGTTAGGAATTCAACAATGCTGTCTAAATTAATCCAAATAATTACACTGTAATTATCTATCTTTGTTATAAATAAAGTGAGTGTTAATATAACAGTGAACTTGCTAGCTTAATTAGTTAAAATTATCACTAAATTATCTAAGAAATATTTAATAATAATAAAAAATCAATAAATAAGCTTAGATTTATTTTGGTCACTATTTGAGCACATTCTGAGAATAAATGTGGGATGTGGGGCCACTTTTAACAAATTGTGTTGGTGTTGTACAATTGTGCAGCTGTTTTTTTTTTTTTTCTTTAATATTACCTTTAAAAACTTTAACACCGGAAATTAATTGAACTCTCCTTACAATCTTTTATATATATATATATATATATATATATATATATATATATATATATATATATATATATATATATATATATATAAGATCCCCATTGCACCATTAATGCTGGAATATATTCATTTGGATTTATTATATATTCTATAACAATTTCTCTTCAAATAAATTGTTGATCAACAATCTTGATTGAGGCAGATGCCTGGCCACTAAGTCCTGTTTAATGAAGGATCTCATTTGCCCAGCTCGCTCTTCAAGATCTTCCCCAAGGGGCCAGGACAGATTGAATCAATCTTCGCAGTGCTCTTCACCACCTCCTAAGGCACCACTATGGGAGCACTTATTCTGAAGGAGCACATTTTGAAATACAGTAAATCATATGCCTCGTTACTAAAACATGAAGTGATATTATGGCCGGTAAATCCCATTTACCTAAATCTCCAATTAATCCAAATATTTATACGTTTGTAAAACAGCAGGGGAAGACTGGATCTACAAATGCAAGCTAAAATGGAATTCTATCAAATTTGTCTATTAGATTTCATAAATCACTTCATACAGGGAGGAATGTATGTATATACTATGTTGCCAGGGTCGTCCTATAGTCCCCATATTTATATGACACATAATGGGAGCATGAAATATGCATCTCCAATGTTTCCAGAACCCTACAGTATGTTCCCCAGTTCTAGGGTTCTATGTTTCCAGGGCCATATGTTCACCAATTCTAGAGTCCTGTGTTGAGACTAGAGGTCTGTGCTGGAAATGGCAAGTCATTATCCAATCCAACTCGGCTAGCTTAGAGTCAGCTCAGTGGAGCACACCAGCTGACAAAGGCAAATCCAGACTCATCTTCATACACTACTGTGGCCAGCGTTTAAAAAATACAGAAAATCCCTGTAGAAACTGCTGTAGATATTTATTGACATTTAAGTGAGGCCAGTCACTTAGGGCTCTGTTGATGGACAGGAGCTTCCAGAATAGTTATCAATATAAATGTATTTTAATTATTATGTCCTTAAATAGTGTTGTATTATAAACAAATGAATAATGTTGTAATTATTTGTACTGATTGCCTATCTAGGTTCCTATGTTTCCAGGGGAGTATGTTCACCAATTCTAGAGTCCTACTATATGTTTAAAGGGCAGTATGTTCACCAATTCTAGGGTCCTATGTTTTCAGGGCAGTATGTTCACCAGGCCTAGGGTCCTATGATTCAAGGGCCGTATGTTCACCAATTCTAGGGTCCTATGTTTCAAGGGCCGTATGTTCACCAATGCTAGGGTCCTATGTTTCCAGGTCAGTATGTTCACCAATGCTAGGGTCCTATGTTTCCGGTGGAGTATGTTCACCAATGCTAGGGTCCTATGTTTCCGGTGGAGTATGTTCACCAATGCTAGGGTCCTATGTTTCCAGGGCAGTATGTTCACCAGTTCTAGGGTCCTATGTTTCCAGGGCAGTATGTTCACCAGTTCTAGGGTCCTATGTTTCCAGGGCAGTATGTTCACCAATTCTAGGGTCCTATACTTCCGGTGGAGTATGTTCACCAATTCTAGGGTCCTATGTTTCCAGGGCAGTATGTTCACTAATTCTAGGGTCCTATGTTTCCAAGTCAGTATGTTCACCAATTCTAGGGTCCTATGTTTCAAGGGCAGTATTTTCACCAATTCTAGGGTCCTATGTTTCCAGGGGAGCATGTTCCCCCCTATCTAGGTTTCTATGTTTCCAGGGGAGTATGTTCACCAATTCTAGAGTCCTACTGTATGTTTCAAGTGCAGTATGTTCACCAGTTCTAGGGTCCTATGTTTCCAGGGCAGTATGTTCAACAGTTCTAGGGTCCTATGTTTCCAGGGCAGTATGTTCACCAGTTCTAGGGTCCTATGTTTCCAGGGCAGTATGTTCACCAGTTCTAGGGTCCTATGTTTCCAGGGCAGTATGTTCACCAATTCTAGGGTCCTATGTTTCCAGGGCAGTATGTTCACCAATTCTAGGGTCCTATGTTTCAAGGGCAGTATTTTCACCAATTCTAGGGTCCTATGTTTCCAGGGGAGTATGTTCACCAAGTCTAGGGTCCTGTATTTCCAAGGGAGCATGTTCCCCCCTATCTAGGTTCCTATGTTTCAAGGGCAGTATGTTCACCAATTCTAGGGTCCTATGTTTCCAGGGCAGTATGTTCACCAATTCTAGGGTCCTATGTTTCTGGTGGAGTATGTTCACCAATTCTAGGGTCCTATGTTTCAGGGCAGTATGTTCACCAATTCTAGGGTCCTATGTTCCCGGTGGAGTATGTTCACCAATTCTAGGGTCCTATGTTTCCAGGGCAGTATGTTCACCAATTCTAGGGTCCTATATTTCCGGTGGAGTATGTTCACCAATTCTAGGGTCCTATGTTTCCAGGGCAGTATGTTCACCAATTCTAGGGTCCTATGTTTCCAGGGAGTATGTTCACCAATTCTAGGGTCCTATGTTTCAAGGGCAGTATTTTCACCAATTCTAGGGTCCTATGTTTCCAGGGGAGTATGTTCACCAATTCTAGGGTCCTGTGTTTCTAGGGGAGCATGTTCCCCCCTATCTAGGTTCCTATGTTTCCAGGGGAGTATGTTCACCAATTCTAGAGTCCTACTGTATGTTTCAAGGGCAGCATGTTCACCAATTCTAGGGTCCTACAGTATGTTTCCGGTGGAGTATGTTCACCAATTCTAGGGTCCTATGTTTCCAGGGGAGTATGTTCTCCTCTATCTAGGTTCCTATGTTTCCAGGGGAGTATGTTCACCAATTCTAGAGGCCTACTGTATTTTTCAAGGGCAGTATTTTCACCAATTCTAGGGTCCTATGTTTCCGGGGGAGTATGTTCCCCTTGATCTAGGGTCCTATGTTTCCAGGGCAGTATGTTCACCAATACTAGGATCCTACAGTATATTTCAATGGCAGTATGTTCACCAATTCTAAGGTCCCATGTTTCAAGGGCAGTATGTTACAGTATGTTTCCAGGGTCATATACATTTTGCTCCTTTTTTGACTGTCGACTGTTTCTCCAAAACCATATTCAATGAACGGCATTGGATTTGACAGTAGAATAATCTGTATAATATTCAGTAAATATTTACCTTGCAATAGGTGACATTTGTTTCAAATAGAATAGGAGGTTTAATTTGTGTTCACAGAAAAATTTACTGAGGAACATAGGAGCACAGGGATCCTTGAATCAATGTATACATTTTCTAGTCGTTTGAGTGACTAGTCGTTGACAAGTCAGGCAGTTGGAAGTAAGAAAGAAGACACAGGCAGACAGTAAAGAAAGCAAACTAAATGTACTTTGTTATGGAAAAGGTTTGCTTTAAATGGACCATTAATACCGATATCATTTTGCTTTGGCCAGTAACACTTTGATATCAAGTGTAAAGGTCTGTGCTGGAAATGGCAAGTCATTATCCAATCCAACTCGGCTAGCTTAGAGTCAGCTCAGTGGAGCACACCAGCTGACAAAGGCAAATCCAGACTCATCTTCATACACTACTGTGGCCAGCGTTTAAAAAATACAGAAAATCCCTGTAGAAACTGCTGTAGATATTTATTGACATTCAAGCGAGGCCAGTCACTTAGGGCTCTGTTAATGGACAGGAGCTTCCAGAATAGTTATCAATATAAATGTATTTTAATTATTATGTCCTTAAATAGAGTTGTATTATAAACAAATGAACAATGTTGTAATTATTTGTACTGATTGTTCTGCATCAGTTATTTTTCTACCTATGGAAAGGATGATTAGTCAACTAGTGTGTGTGCTTATGAGTGTATATGAATATATGTACATTTTGACAGCAAAATGCTATCAATTCTTCAGGCATTTATCCATTTTTGCTAATTATTATTCTCTGACAGATATTGTGATCTATATTAAAACATATACAGTATAACTTTATTTTAGATACCTTACACTTCCATGTTTTGAACAAAGCATGACACACAGCTGTCAGAATTTTGAGCAAAAGCCAATGATTCATGATGAACCAAATGCATCATTTCTTTCTGCCAACAGTGGCTGACACATGCGGTTTGAACGTGCTTAAAGGATTTGTGGAGAATGTTCAAGTCAAGAATGTACAGTATAGTATAGTATAGTATGTTTATACAGTAATAATAAATCATAATAAAATCAAAATAATAAAACTATGAGTGATAAAGTAGGGAAATAATGTTGCAAAACTTCAAATATGCATGAGCGATTTATACAGTATACAAGAGACTGCCTGGGGGAAAGCTGATACAGTCCATGTGCTGTGTATTGAAAGCTCATGATATGGATGTGTTTGCACAGTTGCAGTTTATTAATTAATGTACAGTATTCAGAATCACTTCATTCTAACTGCATATTATAAAAGAAAGTTTAACCATTTAGTTCTCTCCTTTTTGAAGTGAGCTGAATTTTTTATTCCAGGTTTGCATTAAAATTATTCATACAGACACATAAAGTTTTGTCGCAGAAAAATAAATACCCAAGATCATCATTGAAGCTGGTTGACTGGATGCGTCGTGACTGGTGTTTCTACCGCTCCTGAATCCCCCCCCCATCCCCGCCTTCCCCCAGGCCTCATGTACAGTTATGCTTTTGTAGCTCTCAGTTCTTTCTACAGTTCCCTACTCTTTTTCTCTGGTCTCTCACTGCTCTTGCTGGGAATTGACTTACGGTTCACTGGTTTTAAGGTCAGCTATTTTATAACAGGTCCGTGCACTGATTTTACTGAGCTTTACTGGTAAGTCACTTAGAATGAAAGCATTTGCCATTTGAGGGTTGTGTGTGTGTGTGTGTGTGTGTGTGTGTGTGTGTGTGTGTGTGTGTGTGTGTGTGTGTGTGTGTGTGTGTGTGTGTGTGTGTTAAGCTCACCCCACTCCAAGTGGTGGTCAAACATATTAAGACAACCATGTATTACAGTTCTCTCTGTGCACAAAACAGGTGATGTCTGTAATTAGTTCTCGTCTATCTGGCTGAACAGTTGTGCTAATGAGAATCAGCTGGTTTAGTTTATGGACCCAACAAAAATTTTGCAGGACTTTTACTTTGTGAATCCAGGGTGTCCAGCTCTGCAAAAAAAAATAATAATAAAAAGGCTAAAACTTCATCTGGTAAATTTCTGTACATAAGCGGCACTCAGTCGTTAGCACCGTGGCCTCGCACCTTCAGGGTTAAGAGTTTGCATGTTCACTCCGTGCTTTGCGGGTTTCCTCTGGATACACCGTTTTGTCCACAGTCTAAAGACATGCAAGTTAGACCTGCTGTTGTTCCCTGTGTCTATTCTGCCTCATGCCCTAAGTATCCAGGGATAGGCTCCCGCCGCCCCCTCAACCCTGTATAGTATAAGCAGTATAGAAGATGAATGAATTATACATTCAATACATTTCTGTACATGATCTTCAGGAAACAATCAACAATTAATCAGGCATAGAGTGAACAAGGGACACCAGTGTACCAAAGTCATCTTTTTGACTTATTTCCAGCTGGATCCAGCAGGTTTTAAAGAATAAAGGCGTTCATATTTGAAAATTTAAAGAACATAAAATTTCACATTTGTTCCAATAATTTTGCCCTATTTCACCCTATTGAGTGAAAAGTCCTTACTATATAGTACCAATTAAACATTTGGACACAAGTTTGTATTCATTTTCTACATTTCACAATACTGGATTATTTTTTTTAAACTATGAAATAGCACATATGGCATTCTGTAATTAAGTAACAACAACAACAACAGTTGCTATTTTAATAAATGAAGGTCATCTGTTCTGGAATAGTTCTTGCACGAACATTATCATCAAGTGCGTTTTCCAAAACTCATCAAGCTCCATGATGCAACTATCTCTCATGAAGACCTTCCCTGGAAAACAAGACCAAAACTTACCTCTGCTACAGAGGAGAAGTTCATTTAGAGTCACCAGCCTCAGAAACCACCAATTAACCAATCACCAATCACCTCAGAGTAGAGCCGTTATGAAGGATTTAAATCAAATTCAAATTTTATTCGTCACATACACAGTCATTGTAATTGTAAGGAAACATAAGAAAATAGAACAAAATATAGAGTTTTCAAAAATATATACAGAAATATATACAGATATAAAAACTTATCTGTACATAGGCAAAGATAGTGATACATTTGAATGGCAGTAAAAATGGAAATAAATGGAATAAATAGAAATGTCCAGGAGTGTGCAAATGTGCATGTATGTGCAAATGTGCAACGTCCATGAGTGTTTGGGGTATGTGCAGCTATGCATGAGTGAACAGATGAGTAATGTCCATAAGTGTCCATCACTGTGAGGTGTGCAGAAATGCAGAGATATTTTTAGTCCAGTGTAGTGATCTGGTTGAGAGACTGTATCGCCTGTGGGGAGAAGCTCCTCCTCAGTCTCTCTGTATTGGCCTTTAGGGAGCGGAAGCTCTTTCCTGACCGCAACAGAGAGAACAGTCCATTGCTGGGGTGGTTGAGATCCTTCACGATCTTTCTGGCCTCGGTCCAGCCCTGCTTGCTGTAGATCGAGTGCAGGTCAGGGAGTTTCGATGCGGATGATGAATAGAAGGTCTAAAGCAGGGGTGTCAAACTCCGTTCCCGAAGGGCCGCAGACCCGCAGGGTTTTGTTCCAACCCTCGAGGACCTGCAGAGTTTAGCTTCAACCATAATTATAAACACCTGATCCACCTAATCAAAACATTAAGGCTTATTTGAAAACTACATGGCATATATTTGGAACAAAACCCTGCGGGTCTGCGGCCCTTCAGGAACGGAGCTCGACACCCCTGGTCTAAAGTCTCTCGATCGTCTGAGGTGGTAGAGACGCTGTGGATGTGGCAGGACCTGCGTGATGTGAACACCGAGGTATCTGAAGCTGTCCACTCTCTCCACTGGGCTCTCGTTGATGACGGGGGTCTGGTAGTTCCTTTCCTGCTTAGTGCTGACGTCCTTAGATCATAAGTAGCAGTCAGATCTCAATATCAGTTGTTCAAAGGGGAGATTTTTTGCATATTTTCGATGCCTTCAGCATTAAAAATTAGGAAAGACGTTGGATATTTGAAGGGGTGTCCAAACATATGACTGGTAGTGTATTTCTTAGCGCTGTTGAGTTCTTAAATCCGATTGTTCATCATGGGACTAATTAAAATGATTAGGTTTCTATTCATATCTAATCATTTCCGTACTAACATCTCGTTCCTTCACGGGGACATTTTGTACCTTACTCCCGGGTCCGTTTCCACCAGAGCTAAAATGGCAGTATTGTCTCCTGTCTAATTTTAGATGTTTATGAATAGTGATTAAATCCACCGAATTAGCTATTAGCAAACGGCAGTTTTTAACGCAAGGCGGCATGATCAGCTTGATTAGCATGATTAAACCACAGTTGATCATTTTTGTGCTGAAGTGCCTTTGATTCTAACGACTTCATCAGTCATTTGCGCGGCCTTATGTTCTGAGATGGAGCGGTGATGATTATAATCAGAGGACAATCCCACAGGAATTCTTCCGTGTGGGTCATACAATTTTAACCTCAGAGATGGATGAGGATAGAACTTGCCCTCAGGGCCATCCCATTTCTCTCTTCATCTCTCTTTTTGTCTCTCTCTCTCACTCACTCTCACCCGCGTTCTCCCTTTAGGCATACGATGTAAAATATAACCTTCAAAACCTCGCTGCTCGACATGGCAGCGTTTGAATCGTGTTAAGAAGAGTTCTTAGCTGTTATAGAGGGAACTTCTGTGGAATTGTTAATTGGATAAAAGAAGTACTAGCATGTTATTGAGAGGGCCTGAGGGAGGAAGGAGGCATATTTCTTTTTTTTTTCTTCTTCTTCTTCTTCACACGTTTCTGTGCTGTGGGACCTGAGGAAGGCACCGCGTTGTCACTCGCCCACACATCGTGAACAAAGTTTTTACAGCTGTGAAAAACAAATGTACAAGAGGGAATACTTCAGAAGAATTGCTAAGCTGGCTGAGAATTAACGTAATTTCTCCTTTTCACTGTGGTCCATCAGGCACGTTTGGTGTTCTAACAAAGGGGTGACTGTAAATCGACTTGCATCTGAATGTAATACTGGCTTTGACATGAATTATGTCATTTTTAACCGCTGTGTGATACGCAATGGAAAAATCATGTTCACCTTTTATTACAGTTATTTAACAATTTAGTCGATTTAACAAGAAAGTACTGTACCTGTATGTATGTATGCATGTTGATTAATTTAAAGCAAATATACAACATAACTAATTTAAAGGTTTTATATATATAGGTGTAAGGTGGTGTAGTGGTTAGCACTGTTGCCTTGCACCTTCAGGGTCCGGGTTCGATTCCCGTCTCTGTGTGCATGGAGTTTGCCTGTTCTCCCCGTGCCTGGTGGGTGTTCTCCGGGTACTCCGGTTTCCTCCCACAGTCCAAAAATCAGTAGATTAGACTAATTGATGTTCCCAAATTGTCCGTAGTGTGTGAGTGTGTATACAGTATGTGTGTGACCTGCGATGGATTGGCACACCCCCTGTCCAGAATGTACCCTGCCTCATCCACTAAGACTCCTGGGATAGGATCCAGCCCCCCTCCCGCGACAATGAATACAGGATAAAGCTGTACAGACGATGACTGAGTGAGTTATACTGTACAGATACACACAGAGGTGTCCAGGCATACGGACGCGAGTTCTTGTAGCGGAAATTCATATTGCGAATAAAACGAATACATTTTAAAAAGGCTCCATTTTCTTCTTGCTACCGTCCTTGCAACTATTCTTGGAACCCTTGGTGGCTATGGCTATGGCATTACGTAAGGCTGTCTTCACACAAAAAAAAAAAAAACCCCGTAAACTCACTTCGCTTGGCTTTCTACTGACGCAAAACAACTTAGAAAAGACGTCCACTATGTGCAGCTTAGCCGGCGTTGGGTTCGGTTGCTAATTTCAGTTTCAATTTCAGGCAAATTTCAGTCCTTAAGGTGGAAATTTGTGAGGTGTGTGTTTGTACAGTATGCCGAGGTACCACTGTGTTGAGACTTTTTAGGCCCTGAACACGTTCTGCTCCAGGGGTGCTGTATCCCGGCTGACCCTGCGCTATGACCCCTGCAACTGACTTATGTTCCTAATTTCCTAACTGGGATATTCACTGTGCTGTAACGTCCATCCATTGATCCGATTTCAGTCTTATATCAAATGCAGCAGATTGGCCAGAATTTACATTTGTTACAAGTTACAGACAGCCTGGGAAAAAGAGCTAGCCTTAGCTAGTGACCATCTTCCGCTGGTCAGGCAGGTCAAGTCTGATGGTTTTAGAAGGGTTTTGGACCACTTTCATCAGACTCATTCTAGCTGGTCAAGCTGGTTTTTACTGAACAGGGGCTGGAGCTTCTAAAGGGGGTTTAATAACATTCAGAGTGGTTCTAGCAGGTCAGGAAGGTTTTAACTGGTCAAGCTGGTCAGGGTTGACGGCTTTACAGGGGGATTAGTGACATTTAGACATCAGTCTTATCAGTCAGCCTATTCAGGTCTTACAGTATTAGTTGGATTTTGATCGCTTTCACATTGGTTCCAGCTGGTCGAGCTGGTTTTAGTTGGTATCACCTGGTCAGCGTTGACGATCCTATAAGATTTTTGCTGACTTTTTATATAGGTTTTATCTGTTTTAGTGGTTCCAGAGGGACGACTATAAAATGTTACAGACCATTTACAACCAGACCTATCAGCAATGTAGTTTCGACTTCATGCTAAATGATTATTATAGTGACAAAGTCTCCAGATTATTCACACAGAGTGGAACTGAATTCAGAGCATTCACTAAGTTTTTTTTTTTTTTTTTTTTTGAACATACTGTAGCAACACACTGTGCAGAATTCGGATGTAAGATTCATGGGCACTTCAAAGCAAAGGAACAAAGAATCACTTTTTTATGCAAGAAAGCGTAGACACTGTGCATGTTTCTTTCATTACTGTTTTATTTTATGAGATGAACTTTCCTTGAACCTAAGCTCAGGTCTATGCAAACCCATTTTGCTTAACGTTTACTGTAGTAATGCATATTGAAGAATGAATGACAAGGGGGAACTTGGTTAAAGGCGCCGATCTGATTCAATAATTTGAGGTGTCTGTCATACGAGCATCATCGTACTTTTTTTTTTATCTGCGGTCATGTGACGATATTTACACCTATGGTTTCATAGCCTGGATGGATAGAGACTAATGTTGGATTGTAGAAATGTTAGAATAAGTAGCAGCAGTTTGGATAAAACGTTTGTGACGTTCTGTATGGATGGGAAAAGATCTAACAGCACTTCAAAATTAAGTGTCCACGCTCAAGCAGTTGAAGGTTAGGGAACTTGCTCGAGGACCCGACATCAGCAAAATCTATGGAAAAGCCTTAACAAGGAGAAAGTCAGTGGGTGACAGCGAGCAGACTGAAAATGACTCTGGGGAGTTGTAAGATCCAACAGTACTTGCCTTACAAAGAAATTGGCACATACAGGCAGGGTATTCAAAAACGCAGCTGGAACTGGAGAACTCTATGTTCCACTAACAAAATATCAACAACTGCTTGTTAAAAGATTTGGCCACCAGGATCCCTATGGTTTAAACCGTGTCTGGGATTAAAATTCTGCATAAAGCATTTAATTAATTAAATTTTTTTTTTTTTACATTTAAATGATGTTATTTTCATACAGCCTTGTTTATAAAGGCACTAACATGACTATGAGTGAACAAAACAAATTAGTCCATGAATATGAAGCAGTATTCTAATTAGGACTACTACAGCTTCTCGCCTTCTTGTCGTCCATCCTCGTGTAGTCTCAATGCAAAGTCTCAACAACAAGAACAACAACACATATTCTGAAGCGATGCCTTTAATATCTGTATAAAGGCAGCACGGTGGCATAATGGTCAGTATTGTAGCCTCGCACCACCAGGGTCAAGGGTTCGATTCCTGTCTTGGTCTGTGTGTCTGCATGTTCTTTACACCCCATGCCTGAAGGGTTTCCTCCCACAGTCCAAAGACATGAAGACTAGTGATGGGAAGTTTGAATAATTTTCAATCAATTTTGAATCTCGTTCATCAAAATGAAAGAATCTTTTTTTTTTTTTTGAGTCATTTAGTTCATTTGATTCTTTCATTTCATTCCAGTAATGAAAATATGACAATGCAGCTAAGGACACATTATAAACAGAATGAGCAGCTCACCATCATATCTTCTTGTCCAAGTCGTTCGTTCTTTTGAACCTATTACACTGCATAACATCTATGGGAGTCATGTGACAAAAGATGTGAAAATGCCAAAAAAAAAAAAAAAGGCTCCCCGAGACGACTCGTTCTTCTGAGTCACGTTAAAGACTCGTTCAAAAAAGAAAGAACCATTCATGACTGACCCATCACTAACGGAGACTAATTGGTGTTTTCAGATTGCCTGAAATGTGTGTTTGTGTGCTTGTGCTTACCTGGGATATGCTCCAGGACCCCTTTGACCCTATACAGGACAAGCGGTATAACGAAAAAGTGAGTGAGTGATTAACTGAGTTATATCTGTATATGTAGTTCTTCAGTGTTTAAGACATTGTGTTACTATTTGGAAGGTTGTGAGTTCAAATCTCAGCACCGCCAAGCTGCCGAGTTGGATGCTTGAGCGAGATGCTTAACCCTAAACTGCGCAAGCTGTAACCTGCCACGAGTGTACAGTAAGTGGCTTTCTATAAAAGCATCATCCAAATAAGGTACGTTTACATGAAATTCTGTAAAAGAGTGTAAATTAAAAGGGAAGTTGAAAATTTACTCGGAAACCATGAATGACAAACGCAAGCGGAAAAAAAGAGTAATAGGCTTTTGTACTTTAAGTAAAAGTTCTGTTACTTCAATGGAATTTTACTGAAGTGCAAGTAAAGTTACCATTATAAAAATCCACTCAAGTAACAGTAGAAAGTAGCTCATTAAAAATTAATTAACTTTTTTTTTAACAGCAGGGGTGGGACGGGGGGATTCTAGTGTAGTTCAAAAAAGTCAAGCGGATCTAAATCTCAAACTAGTTGTTTTTAATTGAAGAAGCACCTTTGCATAATAAAGCTGTTGCCTTTCTTGAGCTTGAAATCAAAGTGGTCGCTTAAATGTTGCGCCGCATAGCCGAGGGAAAAAAGAGCTCAGGATCAAGAATAACGTTTAGAACAAAACCTTTATCGGTCTCTTTCAGCGTCACAAAATGATAATACAAAAGATAAAGTTAAAGTAAAGAAAAGTAAAAGAATAGAGCGTTTCGGAGGTGAGCAGCGCACCTGAGCTAATACTCCGTTCTCTCCTCCTCACACACACACCTCCGCAGCACACACACTGGGCAACATACAGTACATACATAATGTGGTATACAACTTAGTAGTGGCCGTTACAATGGCCAGGGGTTTGTTACATACAGTAAGAATCTGATGGCATTTCGCATTCAGCTGGGTCTGTATCACTGCCATCTGCTTTGTCCGTCTCCATCGTTCTTGTGAGTTTAGCGTTTGTTCTCGCCGCCCATCAATCAATCAGTGCAGTGGTTTCCGGGGTGCAATTTTTTTCTTCCCCGTTGCATTATTTTTTATTATTTTTCATTTAAAATGTTTCTTTTTTTTTTATACTCAGTAGCGAATATGATTTAAAATGTAGTGAAGTACAATACTTCAAACAAAACATACTCATGTATTTTAATTAAGTACTTTAATTAGTTTTAAAACTTCCAATGCAGACTGTTTTTATTTTTATTTGAAATCAAATTTAAATAAATTTTCCCCGATTTTCTCCCTAATTTAGTCGTGTCCAATTCCTCCCCGTCACTAGGGGGCTCCCACCTTAAGGCTACTTCTACCTTCAGTCGGGAGGGCCGAAGATTATCACGTGTTTCCTCCGAACCACAGGACGCCAGCCGACTGCATCTTTTCGAACTGCTCGCTCACGCACCGTTGGGGGCGGCGTAACACACTCGGAGGACAGCGCTATCCGCTCCCTCCGTTGCGCGAGCTCACAGACGCCCCTGACTGGCTGTAGAGCCGTGATTAATGTGGGAGCACTAAGTACCTCTCATCCCGCCCCTCTGAGAGAGCTCGGCCAATCAGCTCTCTCTAGACCTCCGGCTGCGAGAGGTTACAGCACCACCCGGGATTCGAACTGGCGATCTCCGGATGATAGGGCGAGCGGTTTTACCACTGCGCCACTCGGAGGCCATTACATTTTTTTTTTTCAAAAAGTTTTATTGCTATTATTTTCTATTTTGTTTTATGATTATTTTCTTCTCTTTTATGTAAAGCACTTTGAATTACCATTGTGTATGAAATACATGTGCTATAGAAATAAACTTGCCTTGAGTTAAAGTAACATTAAGTAAGATTTTTTAAACTATTTTAAAGAGTAGAAGTACCCAAATAAACTTCTCAATTACAGTAACGCGAGTAAATGTAATTCGTGACTTTCCACCTCTGATTGGCGCCCTGTCCAGCCCGCCTCATGCCCTATGTCTCCTGGGCTAGGCTCCAGGCCCCCAGCGACCCTGAGTACAGGATAAAGTGGTATATATGATGACCGACTGAGTGAAAAATATACAGTATATGTTTGGAGGGGAATGTAGTCAATGTAGTCGATCACCGTTTAAGAGTGTGAAGCTATAAAGCTAACGTAGCTTACACATGAATGCAAATCTACTGTTGATATCATTCGTCATTAGCCGTGCTAGCATTTCGATTTCTTTATTGCACTGGATCGTGTGTTCACTTTGTTCCATTGAACTTTGCTGAAAGTTTTAAAAGAACGCAAGCAAAGAAAAAAAAAATGCTGTAACTGCAGTTTGAGGTGAGAACAATCCAAGTCAGGTTGCAGCAAGAAGAATGTTAAAATTCAGAGCATGCATGCTGCTATGAACGAAAGAAGACAGCGGTGGAATGAGTGCAGTTCTTCCTAGCACTCTAGCTAATCAGATAACAAGAAAAAGGGGGCGGCAGGGCCGCCTGGAACGTTTGAGGGCAGGCTGACATCCCTGAAACTCTGCCCGGGGAAACGACGAGAGGATGAAAGACCGAACGAGGAAAAAGGAATTCAATCGAAAAGCCAAGATCTTGATCAGGGATACAGTGTAGCCTGCATGTCCTCGTGCGTTTTCTGCTTTAATTGCTTTTGTTATTGATGTCAGCAAAGCAAAGAGCACCTCCCCGCTACCTGAATAATTCATTCCGGTGTATTATTAGTAGGCAGAGGCGGAACTGCAGCGCTCAAAGTGAGGCGTGGTGTGCGACGCGTTCCAGCACACGGATTACACTTAATAAGAAACGATTCGGAGCGAACGGAACAGACGTGCTGTTCTTTAGCCGCTGCTTTAATGTGTCCCGTTAGATCAGCGCTGTCGTGATGAAAGGAATCGCAGTGGAACCGGGGACGGTCAGCACAGGCGGCACATAATGAGCAGAATTTTTTGTTACTGAAAACGTTCTTGTTCTAATTCAGTAATGTACCTGCAAATTAAATCGTATCATTATGAGATTTATCAGATAAATCGTTATATAGTTGAATCGTTTCATTTCACATAAATGAAGCATAAAATTGCTCTTCTTGACAAACTTGTGTCTTCGTTTGATCCGATTTTTGGCAACCCTTCTGCTCTTAGCGCTTTTGACATATCGACAGTGTTTAAACTTGGGTACTGTTTGTGCTTTTTCGATCCCATGTAGTGCTGCTGTACAGAGGTTGTTTTGTTTTACTGTCGTTTTTCATCCCTTGTTTTATATTTTTTGGACTATTGATTGGAAGGTCCCAGGTTCAAACTCCACCACCAGATTGCCACTGTTGGGCCCTTAAGTAAGGCCCTCAAATGTATGATTGTGAGATGTGTAATAAAATAAAATGTAAGTTGATTTGAATAAGGGCGTCTGCCAAATGTACTTAATGTGTTGACTGGTTAACCCTTAAAACGCCAGTGACACAGATATACCTGTATATATGTATAAAATCAGCAAAAAAAATGTATACACACGCTTCAGGAAAAAAAAATTGTATGATGTATATAATATTAATATAATATGAATAATATTATCATATTATAGTCATTATAATGGCAATAATATTATCATATTATTAATATTATATTAATATATAATACACATTAATATATAATATATATTAATATAATATGGATAGATAGATATGTGTGTGTGTGTGTGTGTGTGTGTGTGTGTGTGTGTGTGTGTGTGTGTGTGTGTGAGCCCTACTCGTGTTAACAGGAAGGCTTAAGACGTCAAAGTTTTTATAAGGGTTTTTGAATGTGTTATAGAATGTGTGTAGAACTGTCAAAATAAGTTTTTTTTTTTTTTTTTTGGTTCTTAGAAATGACTGAAAACAACATGAATCGTGTGTATCCATGCTATGTCTTTGCCTACGTGACAATTTTTTTGCTCAGACATGTTTGTATAGTAAATTAAGTTCATCAGATTGCCTATGTTGTGCTGAAAATAGGATATGTCAGTCTGTACTGCACAATCCTGAGCCCTATACTGTACATGTGTTTATTTTGAAAAAATTAAGTTAAGTTTAAAATGTCCTTTGGTTTATTCACAGGAACAAAGACCTACTGTATATAAGCCCTAAACCAAAGCTCTGAGTAAAGACATGGTCCTACCGCTGACTACCATGCATGCTACATGAGGGGGGACATGAGTGGTACATCAACCAATACTGTACATTGCAGAGCACGACCCATTCGCATGTTCTACAGACCTTCGACGAACCACATGAAGTGCTGTCATATACTGTAAGGAATGAGGAACTCCACAAGCAATCATGACAAAGTTAATCTAAACCACAGAAATGTACAGGCAGTCCCCGATTTACGAACGAGTTTTGTTTTAAAAGCATGTTCGTAAGTCAGATTTGTTCCTAAGTCTGAAAAAGTGAGTCTTATACAGTATGCATTCGACGCGAATATACAGCGTAAACTAATCCACTTGACTAAATCTGTCCCCTTTCCCCACACTGCCATCATGTGGCCAGAGACCATAAGCGCACCTCCATACGAACCTCCCCTCCCCCCCAAGTCAATGTACCAGACTTTTGTACATTATACATTCACTTACACACTGAAAATATTGTATATAATTGTAAATATTGGTATCTGGTGCACTGCAGTGTCTATTGTTTGTACAAATACACGTGAGCTACTTTTGTAATTGAACCGGAAGACGAACTGGGGGTCCATTTCGTATCTACGGAAATACATCAGGGACTACCTGTATCAGAAAACAGCAACACACATAGTTCAAGCTGATAAGATGTGTTTACACGCTCAAAGTGTTTAATCAGAATATAACCATTTTGACACATGCAAAAAATGCCAGAAATATAACAGAAGTAGACGAAGAAGAATTTTTCTTCAATGCTACCCCTAGGTGTCCCATTTTTTTCTCTGATAAATCCGGCCTCCTGCTGTGCTCCTGCAGCTCGATGATGGGTTAGCTGCTTTACTACGTGTGAAATGGGAGACGTGGGAGAAAGTTGTTCTAACGCAGTTTACCAATCAGGACTGGAAGCAAAATCTCATCTAATGTTACCACCCCCCTTCCCCTCCCCCCTACTTGTTTTCCTCACATCATTCTTATTAAACCATTATCGAGACCTACAGTAATAATATAACGCATATTAACCCTGATAGCTTCACGCTTGAACTGGTAGATAGTTATTCGTTATTCTAGCCGTCACTCTATATACCTGACTTTTCTATCTCTGTGGCTCTTTGTAAGATTTGCTGATTTCTCCCTCTATTTTCTTCAACGTATAGTTTTCTCCACATTTCCTATCGATTGCTCTGTTTGCTCACCCTTTTGACTCGCGATTTGAATTGTTAATAAACAGCTCGCGCTTGCATCGATCCTGCCTCCACCTCGTCAAAGCCAGCAGACGGCTAATCCCGCTGATGCTATTATTGAGTATTTTTTACACCCTCTGTGTAGTTAAAGCCATCGGTGATGGCTTCTCGGTAATGGTAGGTCTGTCGAAAATAATAGAGAGACTAGAGGAGTGCAGTGTGTGTGTGTGTGTGTGTGTGTGTGTGTGTGTGTGTGTGTGTGTGTGTGTGTGTGTGTGTGTGTGTGAGCAGTGGGCTGTGGTGGAACACTTTGCTGAAAAAAGACTGATAGGCTTTACAGATCCCATCACTCAGACCCTTATGAAGGGAAAAGAGAGATTGTTTAGAGGTCAGAGATCAGTTAATGGAAAATTGAATTCATCCCTTCTTCTGTATACAAAGGCTTAAATCTCATCCTGTGGGTTTACGACTCCGAGTGATTGCAGTCGATGAACCGAGATGTTTTTTTCTGTCAACCTGATTCTTTCCGTCATAAACATTTGGATGTGCAATGTTTCTGAATATACACTCGGGAGGGTGCTGCATGATACAATGAGACAAACACAGTGGCCCTGCTGGGATCTGATTGACATCCACCTGTGGTTCAGGTTTCAAATAATTCCTAGCTTTATATATTTCCATGCTGCGACAAAATCAAAACCGCACCATGAAATGTTCCTGCAGCAGGTACATAATGTGCCATATTTCATAGATTCATCTACAAACAAGTCGAATTGAACCTGGGTGAGCATTGTCTTCTCTTCGCCATGCCAGTGCCATACCATGAATGTACATTTTGTATCTGAATTTATGACTGTACACCCCCTGGCCACTTCAAACTCAAATACCTAATCAGCCAACCACATGACAGCAACGCTAACAATATAGGCATGTGGACATAGTCTAGCCCATCTTCTGAAGTTCAAACCGAGCAATGGGGTTTAACGGGGAAGAAAGTTGCTTGAAGTGACTTTGAACTGTCTATGATTGTTGCTGCCAGATGGACTGATCTGAGTATTTCCGAAACTGCGTATCTACTGGGATTTTCACACGCTACCATCTCTAAGGTTTACAGATAATGGTCTGAAAAAGACAAAATATCCAGTGAGCTGGGTTCATGCCAGAGGTCAGAGGCGAATGCCCAGACTGGTTCGTCTGGAAACAGAACCTCAAAAAACATCTCATTACACCTGAGGTTTAGCATCTCTGAATGCAGAACACGTCGAAGCTTGAACCAGATGGGCTACAGCAGGAGAAGACCACCCCGGGTGCCGCTCCTGTCAACTAAGAACAGGAAAGTGAGACTACAATTTACATGGGGTCACCAAAACCAGACAATAGAAGACCGGGAAAAAAACGGTGCCTGATCTGATGAGTCTCGAGTTCTGCCGTGATATTCAGATGGCAGGGTCAGACTTTGGCGTAAGCAACATGAAAGCATGGACTCGTACAGTGTCGGCGGTTCAAGCTGCTGCTGGTGGTGTGATGGTGTGTGTGTGGGGAGGGGTTTTCTTGGCACATTTTGGGCCACTTTGCACCCAATAAAACATTGTTCATTCCTTTATGATCACACGACCACAACACACCATATCACCAATCATCTCAACCTGGTTTCTCAAACATTAGATCAATGTACTGTGCTCAACGATCAGCTGATCGCAATCCAATGGTGCACTTTTGGGATGTGATGGAACCTACAGTAGTACTATCAAGGTGTCAATGGGTGTATTGAAAAGTCTTAGATCATTTGCAAGAATGAAGCATGATTCTGAGGCAATTGCAACTGTTTAATGCAATGATTTCCTCCTTTTGCGTCAATGTATTGTACAGATGGCAACAAACACCATGTGCCATGTTTTTTTTTCTCCTTTAAGCCCTGACACTGCTTTATTGGCTTATATAGATCCCGCTGTCATGTGACCTATAGTACACTGATCCAGATTGTTAGAGATGCCGTATTGGCGGTCAAGCTTTACCTTGGCACCCACAGCACTGTACTTTTAATGGTGAATGATAAATTCACGGAAGTCACACCTTTGATTACAAGTCCTATAAGACGAGGTCATCAGTTGCGTGCTGAAGTTATCCATACAAGTAAGTAACCCATACAGGACAATGCTAAATGATGTGGAAATGAAGTGTGCCAGTGCAGTACCCAGACATCATATACAGTTATGTGTCATTTAATGTCCATGATGCTTTATATAATTTGGATGTTATGTGATTACCATATTATATACGGGGGCTGTTCAAGTCAAACCAGGACTTGTGTATAAAATTTCTCATGAATGAAGGTGTAAAACATAATTGACATTTCCAGAAGCGCAAAACTCTTACAGCACCTGCAGTAAAACGTTTGAATGGTGCAAACAGTTTAACGAAGGCCATACAGTATGTCCGTGAATGACGATCTTATCTGAGGTAGCCCTCTGTGTTCATTCCCGTGAACCGTCAGGATACAGAATTCCTGATCACTGAAAATCAATGGATAATTTGTTGCCAATTTGTGGAAGAGACAAATCAGGAACTGTCTACCAACACCACTTGCGCATTACAGGGACTCGACTGGGAGTCCTTTCAGACATTAAGCAGGCGTACTGAGAAAACTTTCCACCTTGATGGTATCCAAGCACTAGTGAAACACTGGGATAAGTGCATTTTCAAAAAAAAAGGGAGGGGGGGTTATATGGAGAAATAACTCAATAACTCTAATTTTTACTCGTATAACGCAATCAAAAGTCCAGGTTTGAATTGAACGGCCCTCATACTTACCAAAGTTGTACGGGATGCTGAGGAGATATGCTCCACTAAATCGCTAGGGTCACTATTGTTAGATACATCGCTATCCTATTGCAATTTACCACCAAGCCTGAAAGCTTGACCGAACAACAATGTGGACACACACAAACAAGAGCCACAGCCAGAGCCGGTTCTCTGTTGTGTCCAGCTGCTCCGTGTTTAGTTCTTGTTTACTTTACCTACATCTACCCTGTTGTGTTAATGTGGTCTTACCATGCATTATACCCAGCATTTCAACTCTTTAAATGATAACAGGAACTAAATTGTCTTGCGTTTTTATATATCTCTGCTAATTAACAATTCTGCTACAACGGATCCTTCTTCTTCTTCTTCTTCTTCTTCTTCTTCTCAGCTTTCTGAAGGCAATCCCGTCTTTCTTATACGGCACTATCTCTGTCACATTTCCTCCCGGCTCGGGAAAAGCCGCCAACCCAAACAGAATTGTGCCTATGTAAATTTCAATCAGGTAGAAAACAGAAACCCCGTCCACGAGGCTGTCTTCATACGCGTTCGTGTTATGTTGTCAGGCTGCACGTCAGCCCAGAGCGCGCGCGCGCGCGTCTCAGCTCTCAGCCGCGCGCCTGAGTAAATAGCAGCCAGAACAGGTGTGTTATCATTGAGCAGACAAAAGTCTAGCCTTTCCCCACGGTTTTGTTTGCTCATGTGTGGATTTAATGCCTGCAGGGTCCTTTTCTGTGTGGATGCACTAATGCCAGTGATCATTTCGCGCTGAGTAAATATCACACAGCTTAATGGCTTTAAGATGCTGCCATTTATTTGGTGTAATTGATGGAAACACAATGGCACCATGAAAGAGGTCAGAAGTTCTGGTGCCTCATTAATTATGTATGTGCATATATATTATCTCATCCAAGATATATATATATATATATATATATATATATATATTTAAGTCAGCTGACGATCTGAATGTACTAAATGCCCAGGTCCCCCAATATATATATATATATATATATATATATATGAAGCTTAATGAGGGGGGAAAACTAGAACCACAATTTGTGTCCTGGGATATGGACGTGCCATCAGGGAAAAAAAACCTGGGCATTTAGTACACTCAGGTCGTCAGCTGACTTAATTTTATTGCAACCTTACATTGCCGAAGTCTAGATCTGACCAACAGAGGCTTGGCCACTATGCATGATGGTGCATCGCTTCATGTCCTTTCCTTCTTATCCTGACGTATCCATCAATATGGAATAGGGTCAATCTGACCCTTTATATCGCTCTAGAGTCTAATATTTATGCTCCCTAGAAAACCGAAGCCATTTTTTTTTTCTGATTAGTCTTACTAACAAGTGGTTTTATTTTGGACACGCAGCTGTTTAGTCCCAATCCTATGAATTCTCGTCACATTGTGTACGGAAAAGCTCTTCATTTCACTACTAAACATAGCTTAGATTTCTACTGTGTTCTCGTTTTTTACGATGCGACGTTTAAGTGAGATCAAAATTCCTTTACCTAAGTTGACAGTTCAGCACTTTATGCGTTGGATGGTTCTTAACCCAATTTCAAAACTCCTTAGTTGTTTTCTTTGCCTGAAGCAGCAACCTTTTTATTTATTTATTTATTTTTTTTCAGCCATGGAATGCAGAGTACCTCAAACGTCTAGACTGTACGGCTATATTTTTCTTCCCTTCTATGAAATTATATGAAAATTGATACTCAATACTCATTTCTGATTGGTTAGAAGGTGCTGAATAATATTCCGTAACAGCAGCTCTGATGGGAATCGGTGAGTAGGGTTTTGTCCTATTACTTCAAGACGGAGAGGACAAAGTGTGATGGATTATAGTCTTAGCAATAGCACGGACCAATTTGTTTCTTAAACATTCAACAACTTTAACTGCATCTATAAATCGATCTGTTAAAAAGAAAAAAAAAAGACCTAATTTACCTAAATGACCTTTTTATTAAACAATGGGGGGGGAAAGTGTTGGAAAAAAATCACTGTTATAGTAGGAACCCCCCACCTTTGTTGATTATTATTTCCCCTATAACAGCAAGCGTTTTATTCCTTTATTCCTCACTCGTTGCCACTCAGTGACCTAAACTGCCTTCCATAATCAATAAATCCCATTTTTTTCCCCCTTCAAGGCCTGCTAAATGGTCCACCTGACATGTTGATGCCATTTCGGTGTGAGCTGCAGGACATTTAGAGAGAACCTCATTTTTCATGGGGTGCAACGTTGTTTGGCTTTGCCCTTGCTTTCAGAGCGACGTAATTAAAAAAAAAAAAGAAGAAGAAGAAGAAGAAGAAGAAGTGAATTGCCCTTGTTCTAAAAGGTGGTGGGTTTGAGAGTGTGTGAGTCATCATCGAATCGAAAGTCTTGTGGTTAAAAGCCCTCGGCTTGCGTATCAGAAGGCAGACTTCTCACAGCCTCGTCGCCGTTTTTTAATCTCTGTAAAGCAATAAGGCAGGTTTTTTTTTTCTTTTTTTTTTTTTTTGTTAGCAGTAGGACCAAAGGGTTCTCTTACGCTGAACGATACTCTGGAGGATTGTTCCAGTCTGCAGTTAAAGCGTGGGTGATTTATATTTAACAGAACACTTTGAGCCACGTTTCCTTTAAACCTAGATTTGTTGCTGTGAATTGGTTCAGGTTGGGTTTGTTTTATAAAATGCAGATTCCTCAGGGGCTTTTTTTTTTTTTTTTTTTGGATAAGTAACAGTTCCAGCATCGTGCGGCGATTCCACCGAACTTCAGTCTGTAGTGAAGCTCTCAGGTACACCTTCCCTGATGGACGTTTCCCACACAGAGACAAATCACAGAATGCTTTCATATTAATATTTCATAGCACGGTGTTGTTTAATTCCCAATTCCAGTTGATTAGAAGGTGTTGCTGAATTTTTTATAACGGCAGCTCTGACAGGGGTTCCAGCTGTTGTTCGAATCACAGCTTTGTTATAATGCGCCAAGTCTAATATGTTATCATTTCTATATTAACAGCTGATTCACAGGGACTTGCGTGGCAGGTCATTTACGTAAACTATGTTATGGTACGGCAACTAATGCATATTTTTAAAAAGAAAATCATTGATGTAAAGCTTCCTGAAAGGTGTCAGTTTGTGTGCCATTTATGGAAGGAGTCTACAGTGTCAGTGTTTGTGTACTGATTTACCGTAATCCTTAAAACCCCATGCGGCACAGATCCATGCCGGCAACACAGCATAGGCCATTGACGATTTAAAAAATTGATGTTCCTACTGTATGTGAAAACCTTACCGGTGTGTTCAAGTCTAGTCTAAGGTCTTTTATAACCTGTGGGAATGACTAAGCAAAAAATGTAGAACTCTCAAAACCAAAGTAGCATGGTGGTGTAGCGGTTAGCAGTGTCGCTTTGCACCTCCAGGGTTCGGGTTCGATTCCCATCTCTATGTGCATGGAGTTTGCATCTTCTCACCACGCTTGGTGGGACATGCAGATCCGGATTATTTGTGTTTCCCAAAAATTGCCCATAGTTTGTGAGTGAGTTCGTGTGCTGTACTGTATGTGTGTGTCTGTGTGTGTGTGTGTGCCCTGCGATGGCTTGGCTTCCTGTCCAGGGGTGTACCCCGCCTCGTGTCCGTAGTCTCCTGGGATAGATTTAACAACCAGGTCCATGAATACAGGGTGAAGCGTTCTAGTTTAACAACTTGAAAATAAAGTGTTATCTCTAGAAAAACTTTGGGTGAAATCCATCATCAGTGTCACTGGAGGAACCTTCAGAGATGTCGAGTTCTAGCCAGCGTGAATGTGTCAAGGCCGTTTACTTTCCCCCTCATCAGCATTTCTTACCAGCTATTAAATGCTGTATTTACATTTATTTGGAAGTTTAAATTCAGGTAAGGAAATACGACATAGATGGATGGAAGAGGCCGCATGAATGTTCTAAGCACTAGAAGCCAATATGGGCTTGTAATCATAGACTAGCAGCCTGTGGGCCGGATCTGGCTCTTGACTATACTGTATATACAGTAAGTGGTCCTTTAATGGCTTTTAACTGCTAATGAATCGCTATAAGAAAAGGTATGCATTAAGGTCTTTTCATAATGGAGGTAACAATTGGAGATTTTCAATATGATTTCGAGTGAGAGGCAGGAAAGTATAGTGAAGTCGGTGGAGCAGCGGGTGGTGCAGCAAGCCTGACAGACCCTGCGAAACTTTCACAACCGCTCACCTCCAAGTTGAAAAATCATCCTGGTCATCACCTTTGTGCAACATTTCCCACTTCGCTCATAAACCTTATTTGACACAGTTGCAGAAAAGTACAGGAGCATGCATGCTAGGCTGGAGAAAGCTGTCAGATAAAGCTGAGAGAAAAAATCAGGTTTTGTCCATGATTAAGTTTTTCCGCCGGTAAGACTTGCTGACGTCTCAGTTTTGAGAAACCAAAAATATAGTTTTTAGTACGAAAGTGAATTTTAAAGGGCTTACTTTTTGATCTTGCCTTTGTTGATGTGTGAGGAATAATTTTATGAAATATTATGGTAAAAACAGTCAGTCTGGCTCCTTCTGGACGCAGGGCTAATCAGTTCAGATACCAGCTGTCAGGATGCCTGTGATGCTCCTTTTTCACGGTTTGTAGAATATTGAAACAATAGCACTTTTTATGTGATGTTGAGATACACACAAAAGAGAAACATTACATCAAAAGAGAAATATTACATCAAAGGAGAAATATTATTTAGATGAAAAGATCAGAATTTCATCAAATGAATGACTTTTCCAAGCCACTCTTAATACCTAGTTCTCAAAAACTACTTGAGCCTGGCTAGGAAAGTTCAGATATGGAAAAATATAAGAAACATTTTTCGAAGTTCCCTGTGGTGTGTACGCATTTCTAATTTGTCATTTCCCACTCCGCAGCCTCCTTTCCCTTTTCAATCTTTGTAATAAATCTTACAATAAACGGGTAGAAATTCTGTCTGATCTTAAGGTTTGGCAGCGAAATTTTAGCTTTTTAAAAGTATTGCAAATTGTAAAAAAAATATTTCATGCATAAATGCCAAAATATTTTACATTTGTGAAAATTTATTAGGCTATATTAATGTGAATTTTGTGTGATTTTTTGAAGCGGTATAACTCCACACGCACAGGTTTGTCACATCGGAAAAAATCAGCCTGAAGTTGTTTTGTGGCCATTTAAGTATGGAATTTATTAATTTATTGATTGTGATTTTGCATTAACTTAAACAGCATGTACAGTACAGTAGTGTCAGCAAATTAGATTAATACAAATATTTGCACACACAAAACCTTTTAAGTATAAAGATGGTTGAAAATCATTAGATTAGTTTTAATTCGTTCGATTCATATCCAAATTTGAATAATAATAATAACAACAACAATAATAATAATAATAATAATAATAATAATAATAATAATAATAATAATAATAATTTTATTATGGCTTCAACATTCTCCAAAAACACATTCAGTTCACTCACAGTAGCCGCTGCTTTGCTCGGTCCGTCGGTTCGTAGTTTCATTTTACTGATCGAGTGACAGAAAGAAGCGATGTGATTGGTCTGTTAGAACGCGTTGGCCAGTACATGTCATTTCTTGTCCAAAAACATTGAAGTTCGAAGCCTCTAAAATAAAATTATATTTCAGTTTTTGAATTGAATTTTGTTGTGAATAATTTTGTGTGAATAATAATTTGCCGAAATGTCAAATTAAAAATAAAAACAATTCTCTTTATCTGGCTTTGATGTCAAAATGTTCACTTACAGTATACTTTGTTTACTTTGAACCCACAAATCTAACTTCATTTTCGACATAAAATCAAGCACTCACCCAAAACAGGTAACGGCAGTTGGGGAACAAACCATGGCAGGCAAAAACAGAAACCATTCGATCTCCAGAAACACACCGATGATGATTTTCCCGATTTGCTCATGTTACCAGCTTCAGTCTCTCCATCCTTTTTTTTTTTTCTTGATGATGTCTATGAATATAAAACGCCCTTGCATTTCCATCTGACTGCCTCAGGTACCCCTGCAGCACACACAAACAGTCTTTGAGCCTCCAATCGCAAATATCTCCGAGTGTGACTTCAGACCCGTTTTATTATAGTGCACTTTAAGCACAGTTGCCTTCACGAGCTCCTTTCTAGCGGGTTAATAAACCCAAATGATTGAAGGTGGCATTGAATGAAAAGAGCCAGCTGTTTATCAGGGGACGGCCACTGACAGGGTGGAAGCCGGAAAGTGAAATTAGGCAAGAAATGAAGGTAAAGGACCTTGGTGGTGGTGAGACTTACGGCAGCGTTATACGTACCTGCCCACAGAGGAGTGAACGATAATGGAACTGTGAAATTACTTACAGCTGGCTCTTTAGAATACTCAATCTTCTTTATTGCTGTTGTTTCTTAATTCATCTTTTTATGCATGTTTACAGAACGGTGAAATATTATCAGTTGCTGTCAATGTCACACAGTTCCCTGTTCTTCGCAGACGGAACCGGATGAGACCTTCTGCCGTGCTTCAAGGTTTCACGTGCTGGTCATAAACCTCTGACTCCTGGCATCAACAAGCGTTTTCACTACTTTCTCTTTTTCAGACCGTTCGAGATGGTTGTGCTTGAAAATCCCAGTAAACATGCCACACTTAAATCACCTTTCATGAGTGAGTGAGTGAGTGAGTGAGTGGGTGAGTGAGTGAGTGGGTGGGTGGGTGAGTGAGTGAGTGGGTGAGTGAGTGAGTGAGTGAGTGAGTGAGTGAGTGGGTGAGTGAGTGAGTGGGTGGGTGGGTGGGTGGGTGGGTGGGTGAGTGAGTGAGTGAGTGGGTGAGTGAGTGGGTGGGTGAGTGAGTGAGTGAGTGAGTGGGTGAGTGAGTGAGTGAGTGAGTGAGTGAGTGAGTGAGTGAGTGAGTGAGTGAGTGAGTGAGTGAGTGAGTGAGTGAGTGAGTGGGTGGATGAGTGAATGAGTGAGTGAGTGAGTGAGTGAATGCACGTAGAATTGATCACAAAATGTAATTCATTGCACCCCTTTACAGATGACCACTCATATGCACTTATGCGCAAAAAATACAAAATATTGTGTTGCATTTTGGACAATGATACAATAACAGTTTTAGTTGTGATGGCACTTATTGGAAAAAGTGGAGACCACGGACGGTGGCTTGTTTTTTTATGCTTGAATGATTTATAGATCACTGTTTGGCTTAATAAATAACAACAACAACAACAACAAAAAACAAACATTTACTGAATCTGGTCAGGTACAGAGCCTAAAAGTTAAAGTCCTTTAGGAAGCCTCCTCAAGACTACATAAAAAATACAAGACAGTTTATCTCTTTGTAAGTAAAATATGAAGAAATAAGGTGGAACTCAATACCGTATATGTACATATACAGTACTATATATATGGTGGCTAAAAGAATTGAGATTAAATTTAAATGCAGTATTTTGATAACATTCACATATTTTAAAAACAAGGGCAATTAATTCAAAGATTCAGATTCAAAGATTTAAAGAACTTTATTCAAAGTTGGTTACAGTTGCTTTCCTGTTGTTTCAATAAGAGTCATAAATTATTTAAGGGGGAGGGGAGAATTAGTATTAAATGAAATAATATTAGAAAAAGCATACTGTTTTTTTTCCTCCCCGTCTTTTCTAATATTATTTAATTGAATACATACATATATACAGATGAAACTTGAAAAATTAGGACATCGTGCAAAAGTTCATTTATTTCAGTAATGCAACATAAAAGGTGAAACTAATATATGAGATAGACTCATTACATGCAAAGCAAGATAGTTCACGCCGTGATTGGTCATACAAAAATACGGCTCATGAAAACCCCAAATCAACAATCTCAGAAAATTAGAATATATTGGTGTGTATACAGTGTTTTATATATATATATATATATATATATATATATATATATATATATATATATATATATATATATAAAATATCACTGTATTTTTCCTGGTGGTGGCCCTATAGTGCAGTGTTTTCCAGCAGGCTATATGATGCGTAGAGACAAAAAGCCTCAACAATCATTAGGTTCTACAAACTTTGAGTAATTTATTTACTGTGTTTTTCCCCCCCCCCAATCACCCATGTGACCGAATCCAGACCACCAGAGCTGGAACGCTATAGATTTTCACTAGGCTTTTTTTTCTTCTCCTCTTCTTCTTGTGGCTATCTGTTCTGTTCTTTGACCTGTCCAACTTTCGACTAGTGACCCCGAAATTCAATTAACCTCGCGTGTGGTGTCACTCTCTTTCACTAGACAAGATATATATTTTTGGGTGGTCGGCGCGGCGGTGCGTGTTGTGTACAAATAAAATATCTCCACGAACATGGATTGTCCAAGAAGTAGACATAGATGACAGAAACATCCACTCCTAGACATTTCTTCGGGGTATAAAATTTTTTTCTCCTTTTCTCTGTACCTGTCTCGCAGACACCCTGCAGTACTGTATGTTGGAAATGACCTTCAGAGCCTGTATGGTACAGCAGGTACAGTATAAAGCGCTCATCATCCTCATCCTTCTGTGTGCTCATGTTCTTCAAAATTAGAATACACAGTACTTATAGATCGATATACAGTACTGTACGTCGCGTGCATAGTGTAGTATTCGATATGTCAACTCTTAATTTGTGGATGTTTCCATCTCCTCCAGAATGTAATATATTTATTCCGAAGGCTGTTTTGAAACTCTGTGCCTTGCTCCTAGTAGATAGATAGGGCTTTTAAATATTTACGACACACAAGTAATTTAATTAAAGGTTTACACTATCATTTATCGTCTTGTGTTTGGGTTTTTTTTTTTTGTATGTTTGTTTGTTTTTTTTAACAACACAAACAAACAAACAAAAAAAGCGACTGTAAAAGGACGAATAAGATTTATTGAAATGATTGCAGCGCCCAACTATTATACGGAATTAGCCGCAGCCTCCTAGCAGTCTGTCATTCATTCGGCCACCGAGCTGAAAGCTTGTCAAAATAATGCAGATTTATCGAGACAACATTTGTATCGGATGCTGCCAGACACTCACTGACTCAGACGCGATGCATAATTCAATAGGCGGCTGCCAAAACATTTGGTGATACCCTCGAGCGGGTGGGAGAGGTCAAATAAACACTGGGTTTAAATGTTTCGGAAGAAAGAAATAAGAATGGGAACGGATTTGAAAGCCAGGGTTGTTGATTTTTTTTTTTTTTTTTTTTTTTTTTTTTGTAATCCTGATGATATAACTGAGTTGGAACTCCGATAGCTGATTAAATTTTGTGGACCGCGGGTAAAGCAGTCACCAATTCCTCTGTTGTTTGCACAACGTCTTCATTGGTGCTGTGGTGAACAGGGACGTCTATATACAGTAGTAATGTATCTGGCTGACAATGATTGCACACATGACCGAACCAGTATTGACCCCGTCTATGGATTTCCTCCATAGTTGGTGGTTGACGTTTATACTGTACATAATACGATGGCCTTCTTTTGAACTGATCTCGGAGTGAATTTGTCACATTTCATTTGAAAGACGTCAAACTTGTCGATACCAGGTCTGAGCAGCATCTGTGTTTCCAGTCGATAAAGAAGATTTGCATTCACGTGGGGTTCTCCACTTTCCCTTGACCTCCCAAAAACAGTATTGCGCAAATGTCCTAAGTACATGCAAATAACTGCTGCAAGGATGTCTCCCCAAAATAATGTAAGTTTCTATATTAAAAAATTCAGTTATTAATGAAACAAAGTCAATAATTGGTGTAAGAAACCTTTGCTTAAGGTATAGTGTCAGGTACAATGTGTGAAGTTTTATACAGAAATGAGCTGCTCAGCTTGACTGCGGGTCCTACAGAACCAGCCACTGTCCTCTGAGGACTTTGTCACACTTTCTTTTTTCATGCATTTTTTCTTTTTTCTTTTCTTTTTTTTATCTGAAAAGTTGTCTTTTACATAATATCCTGCTTTGTTTTTTTGCTTACAGATATTTTATTGTAATGTTTATTGTAACATTTTGCTGGAATACTAATGTTCGAAAACTCACTTACTCATTGTCTATACCACTTTATCCTGAGTACAGGGTTGGGGCGAGTGGGGGTGGGGGGCTTCTATTCCAGGAGACTTAGGGCACAAGTTGGGGTAAACCCTGGATGAGGTGCCAATCCATCGCAGGGAACACACACAATACAGGTAATTTGGGAACGCTAATTAGCCTAATCTGCATGTCTTTGGACTATGGGAGGAAACCAGTGTACCAGGAGGAATCCCACCAAGCACGGGGAGAACATGCAGACTCCATGCACACAGACCCTGAATGGGAATCGAACATGGTCCTGGATGTACAAGGCGACATATACTGTGTGTATTTAAGCAGTACTGTAGGTGGGCTGCTCGATGTGTGCAGTGGAATGTAAAATGTGGTATTTTTCAATGTACTTCTGCCACATCGAGTCTCCTACCACACACACACACACGCACGCACGCACGCACGCACGCACGCACGCACACACACACACACACACACACACACACACACACACAGTTCTCTGGGTAGGCTCCAGATGCACTGAATCCCTAAAGCACTTAGTTACTTAAGATAAATGAATGAAAGATGCTTGTGGGTGCCTTTAATAATTGAATCTAATTTTTAAAAAAAATTTTTTTACATAATACCACCATTTTAAAAAAATCTATGAGCATGTCAAACCTATCAATAAATAAATAAATAATATATATATATTTTTTTTTCCTATATATTTCCTTATTATGTATATGTTTGATTGCTACTTATGCAGTTATGCACACTCACAGGCCACTTCATTACACTTGTGCAACAGCTCGTCAATGCACATACTGTATCTAATGAGCAAAATACCGTGGCAGCAACTAAATGCATTTATGCATGTATTCATTTTCAAGACAATCCAGTATGCTGAAGTTCAATTCGAGCATCTGAATGGGAAAAACAATGATTTAAGTGACTTTGAAGATGGTATGGTTGTTGGTGGTCTGATTGTTTCTTGAAACTGCTGATCTACTGGGATTTTCACACACAACCATCTCTACGGTTCAAAGAGAATGATCTGTTAAAGACAAAATATGCAGTGCGAGGCTGTTCTCTGGGTGAAAATGTTGATGCCTCGTTGATGCCGGAGGTCAGAGGAGAATGGTTGAAGCTGATAGAAAAAACGCACCAGTAACTCAAATAACACCTTATGGCAACCTGGAGATCATTTCTGAATGCAGGGCACGTCAGCCCTTGAAGCAGATGGGCTACAGCAGCAGAAGACCACCTGGGTGTCACTTCTGTCAGCTGAGAACAGGAACCTGAGGCAATAATTCGCATAGACTCACCAAAATTGATCAATAGTCCCCCTGTTCTGAGTCCTGATTTCAGCTGCCACATTCAGATGGTAGGGTCAGGATGTGGCGTAACGAGCATGGATCCATCCTGTTCGGTTGGTCCCTTAGTACCAACCGAGCAATGTTTAAATTCTCCACTCTGCCTGAGTATTGTTGCTGACCTTCTCCATCCCTTTATGACAACAGGATAACGGCCCATGTCACATACAGTAGCTTAAATTACCTCCAACTGGATTCTTGAACAAGACAATGACGTCACTGTACTCAACTGGCCTCCACGGTCAACAGATCTCAATCTAAAAGATGGTGGAACAAGATATTTAAAAGTATCAAAATCTCAAATTCAAATTTCAAATTCAAATTTTATTTGTCACATACACA